>JACRUU010000024.1:12488527-12606027 GCA_030449085.1 Kryptopterus vitreolus
TCACATGTAGTATTTTCTACATTTTTCCTGCACGGACGCATCCTTATATGTTTGATTTTTCTCTTGATCCTTTATTACCATGTAACTAACAGAGCAATTCTAAATTAATATGGAAATCCTCCTCAGAGGATTTAGTGTTACAGGTGAACCGTAAAAATATTTTTTTTTAAATAATAATAAAAAGAAACATTCAAAGCATCCAAATGATTTGCTGTTTGTGTGTGTATATATATATATATATATATATATATATATATATATATATATATATATATATATATATATAACGGCAGTCTATATATAATATATACGTTATCAAACTTTTCATTATATGTTGCTATAATGATATCATTTTTACCTATTTATAATTTTATTAGTAAATATAACAATGTAAAAATTGCAATCTTTTTTGTCTATGTTACATTCTCACATGCAAAGGATTATTAGGTTCATTTCATCGTATCATTTCAGATCAGACACAATATCTGAATGTATATTATTGCCCGAGCAGCATGGGTCACCGGTGAGGGGGAAAAAAAGTTATTTGTTTAAATGAAACAAACGCTGTAATTGTTTGATATTAATTGTCTTTTGTCTCCATATGACAGGATCTTGAGCTGAAATCTGACAGAGCATGCCGTAGGGACGGGAATGGTTCAGAGAGCAGGAGGAGGTGTGAAATATCAGAGCTGGGGTTTGATCTGAAGAGACGGAGCGTACAGTAATAACAGGGCCGAGAGCACAGAACCCCGCTGTGAGAACACACGGCTCCGGAGTTGGAGCCAAACACACAGCTACGCTTTATTAGATTATCCTAAATCCTCATGGCGTGATCAATAGCAATGTGTTTATTTTTGTGCCTTGAGTTATTCATTAGAAATTCAAACGGCTTTAAAGAGGCTCATTAGGGGCAAATCCAGCAGGGTCTTTGGAGACTTATTGTGCTGTTGTAAAGGAGAGAGAGAGAGAGGGAGAGAGAAAGGCCAAGGCACAGAGAAGGGCAAGTGGCATGTCCTTACACCACACCATATGCTGATCTTCATACAGATGCCAATGTTTTATTGCACGTAGGATGTGTTGTATATTTATGATTTGACACTGTGACAAAATAAGCAGTGCAATAAAAAGAAAAGAAATGGGAGCGTGATTTGCACCTCTGACAGAAAGCATGATATATATATATATATATATATATATATATATATATATATATATATATATATATATATATATATGTAAAAAAAAACAAAAAAAAACTGAACATTTAAACGTCCCGTATTGATAGATTCTCTTGAAATTAAATCATGTAAGAAATGCAAGGCCTTTTAAAAGCCAGGCACTAAAAGCTATTTTGTCATTATCACGTTATTGCATTACGATTACTCGATGTACAGTAGCCGCTTGAGATAATTCATCACAATTGCATTAGGGAGCTCAGATCCCATTTGCCTGCATGGGGGAAATAGAACATTAATTGGCATTTGTTCAAGCCAAACAAAGAAAGAAACATCAGGGGAATACAGGCAAATTAAAAGACTTTCAAACACACAGAATAAATCCTCTGTGACTGAGACAGCTTTTCTTTTCCTCCCAAAAACTGGCCAGAAAGATTTTTTTTTTTTAAATCGACTAAATGTAAATATATTTCATTTGGATTAAATAGAATGGAGCCAAAACAACGGTCCGTTACAGATTTTTTTAAAACTGTAAAAATGTTTTATATTGATTATATATTATATGAAGCCTTAACTATGTTAAACATACCTCAAATATTTTCTTATCTGCATCTGTATTTGGCAAAAATAAATAAATAAATACTGCAGGCTATGTATTTACAGTATGCATTATGTATGAATATATTTACTTTTACATCATTTTAATGATCTTTGTGCCACTGGGGAAAAATAAATAAATAGAAAAGCTCTGTTTGGACAGTGGGCTGGTTTGCACACACTGTTTACATTAAAATACTTTATTATTTATTTTCAATGCATGGAAACAAATCCGTTTTTGAACGACGTGCACAACATGCCCGGCGAATTCTTTGTCTTGTCTTCACTACTTTTTTTTTGCACATATTCACTTTTATTTCTAGTTAATTTTCCTATTTTTCTTTCTGGTTTAGTTTAGAGTTACGTGCCGTTCTGTGTCTTATAAATTTTTGATGTCTTTTATAGCATGTTGGTCCTGTTTATTTTTGCATTACTGTATATTTTTTGTATACTGCACTCTATATTGTTGTACATCTTGATGAGAAAATCCTGAGAATAAGTATAAACTAAACTGTAAAAATGTAATGTATTGTAGGTAGTGAATAAGTATGTAACTGTAAATGTATGTATGTATGTATGTATATATAGTATATATATATATATATATATATATATATATATATTATATAGATATATATATATATATATACTATATAACATATGTAATGTTTTCTAGCAAAATGAAAACACAAACTATAGTACAAACTATTGCACACATCCTATTGAGGTTTTTTCATTTGTACAATGCAGGAATGAGCAGGAAGATTTTAAGGATGAAGATCATGCGCAAGCATTGATTATGTCCTTTTTTGTGATCTTCCTTAATAATTCCCAGGTTGGTGCGAGTTTAAAATATCTTAAATAGTTATAAAAAGCATGAACATAACACGTCCTATTCTTGTATTTGCATTTACGTTTGAATACTTCAACTGTTCCATCAAGAAATGTATTTGTATTTACACACTGCTGTTCTTATGGTGGAGCAAGTAGGAAAAATAAAGCACGAGTGATAAGGAAGAAACCTGCTTTTTGTTCATTACCGCAAATTCCGCTATGATTTTAGCAAAGCCGAGACTCTGTAACAGATAAGGCTTCAAGAAGGTGGGTGAATTTTTCTTTTTTTTTTATTCTTCTTTTTATTTATTTATTTCTCGTCACTTTCCATCTGGGTGCACCTGAGTGAATTGATGAAATGACCTGGACTTGATCTTTGAGGGCAACATGCCTGATGGTTCCCTGGGATTGATAAATTGATTCAAAACTATTACCGCAGTAAAAAAGCAATAAGGTCATAAAAATTGCATCAGTCCAGCTAAGTAAATCCCCAGGAATTTTTTTTTTGGGGTGGGGGGGGAGGAAGAGGTCGTGAAAAACGGCACGAGGAGCCGAGGGCATGAGACAGAATGAGAGAGCGAGAAATGACTTTGAAGAGCTCATCATCTCCAATCTATTTTTCCTGCCTGTGCTTCATGCTGCCGCATAGAGGCACTTCATTACAAGGGAATAACTGTACACAGGCTGGGGGGGTGCTCGGGGACGACTGAGCGACCGACAGCACGAGCGTGCCTCCTCCTCCTCCTTCTACCACAATATCCCCCTTGGTTCCCTTGAGGAGGTGCTTGGGCTGCTTAATACCTCATCACCGGCTTCATTGAACGCTTTAATCTGCACTCCTGTGATCAATAGCTGCCCGCTGTAAATTAAAAGGGCCATTTCGTGTAATCAAGCCTGTTAATGCTCATTCCGAAAACCATTATTTGTGGAAGGCATTTAGGGGGGAAAACAGCCACAGTGACAAGCCCCCCGTGCTCACATGGATTATCCAAGACTAAGGATTTGGATCAGGCACCAGTAAAAGGGCAAGAATCATAAAGGGTGTTGCTAGGCTGTCCCTCAGAGGAGTAGCGTGCTGTGCAGACAGAGAAAGGGATTGAGCAAGGTAAGACAGGAAGTCTGTCTTACGACGAATAAGCCAGAAAGACAGAATATATAGATATATATATATATATATATATATATATATATATATATATATATATATATATATATATATATATATATAGCAGAAAAGAGAAAAATGGGAGATAAATACAGAGAGAATCAGAAACAGAGAGAAAGAAGCCAAGAAAGAAAGAAAAGAGATTGACCATTATGGGAAGATGTGCACGAGATAAGATAAGTTTAGAGAAGGGAGGTGCCTGTCTGCTCGGGCCTCATACACGGCCGATAGGGGAAGAAAATGAAATTTTCCAGCCGGCCATTTCTGCGGCAAATTCAATTACTGTAGGCGCTTGTACAAAGAGCTGTAACTTCCCTGGGCCTGAAATTGAAAAAAAGCTAAGTGCTGATGAGATGGTGAATAAGTGCACTGGGTTTGACAGCAGCCAGGTGTGAGAAAGTCCACAACGATCACACTCAGCCTGCCGCACAGCTCGCTGTTCTCGGGGAAAAAACGCAGAGCCGCGTGGAGAAAGTTTGGCCATCGGGGAGGTTGCATTAAATAAAACTGACTGGGCAAATGCAAAACACAAGGCACAGCCATTGTGCAGGAGGATATAAGCTAGATAGCAAATTGTGTTTATATATATATATATATATATATATATATATATATATATATATATATATATATATATATATCATTCATTCATTCTTCTTCTACCGCTTTATCCGATCTTCCCTCGGGTCACGGGGAGCCTGTGCCTATCTCAGGCATCTATGGGCATTAAGGCAGGATACACCCTGGATGGAATGCCAACCCATCGCAGGGCACACACACACACACACACATCACATTCACACACACACACTAGGGACAATTTTCCAAGGTGCCAATCAACCTACCGTGCATGTTTTTGGACCTAGGGGGGGGGGGGGGGGGGGGAACCGGAGAACCCGGAGAAAAACCCCTGAGGCACGGGGAGAACATGCAAACTCCACACACACATGACGAGACGACTGGAATCGAACCCGGATCCTGGCGGTGTGAGGCGAACGTTGCTAACCACTATGCCACCGTGCCCCACTATATATATATATATATATATATATATATATATATATTATTATATAATATATTATGATATATATATATATATATATATATATATATATATAGATATATATATATATTAATTCATGTATTATTTACGAGTTCTACATTAATATCATCTGATAGTGTAATGCTAATAGCATTGTTTATGCTTTATTTATAGCCTGATAGTTGCTAATTACCTGCTAAGCAATATTGTGATATAAATACATATTGTTGACAATTGTTCGGTGTAGCGTTAAATTCTAGCTCTAACCTTATTTTAACAGATATTTTCAAGCGTGAGGCAAACAGGAAAAACAGCTAACTACTCGAATGAGTAGCATCACTTGATTAGCTAGCGGTTAGCTTGTTAGCTAGCAAGCTAGCTTGGAACATTCAATAAACTGTTCAAGGAAGTTAAGAAATCGAATTATGATTAGCTACTTGAATTAGAATCCGTTGAACACTGACTATATGAAAAAAAACTTGTGAAACTTTAGTTCATTTTATTGATTGTTGTTGGTCAAATATGCTTATTTATATCAATAAACATCTCTCTGTCATCTATACTCATATCTTTCTTTATAGTAGGAATAAACTTGTCCCATAGATGTTCTATAAAAATAACATTATACATTAATACATGACAAATTGTAAACACCTAGTTATAATTATAATTAGTTGCAATTATTTACATTTAATAACATTTAATAGCAGCTTATTTTAAAGCTTTATATCTAATTAGTTGACATAATTAAAGCTAGCTAGATTTTGATTCAATAAAAATTTGTTTAACATTATTTTATGAAAAAAAAAAACGTTTCATCTGAATTGAAACAACATTTGCATGTATGAATATCAAGCCTTGTGACTTGTGATTCATTACAGGAATGTCACATTGGAAATAGAAATTCATAATTGCAAATATTTTTTTTTCTTCTATAGATGCGTTTTTCCACTTCAGTACATCATAAACTGAGCTGTTCCGGAAAAGCCCGGTTTTATCAAGCGTAAAATTAGTGGCCTTTCTCATCATCCTGATCTCCTTCCCTGTTTTCTTTGTCGTCTTTTTTTTTTTTGAAAATTCATCTTCAGCTCCACAATGTCTCCAAGCGCAATGATGAATATAAACAGACAGATTCTGTTGCGCCAAAATCCTCCCGAGACTTCATAAGTCGAGCCGTCGTTTCGTCTCGAGAGAGAGAAAGACGAGCTATTAAACTTGTATTTTTTTTGTTTGAAAAATAAAAGGTCAATAACATTTTCGCGTAATGACTTTGACTACGTAATCCAAATAAAATATGAGTCTGTGACTAGAAGCCTCGTCTCTGGATGTTGATAGACTTGAGTGGCATTGAAGGATCTTCTAATGTCAATGCATCAGAGAGCGCTTGATAATATGAAAACGGCACTTTCGCCTATCGCAAAAAATGCATCGCCTTTCTGCTCAGTTATTCACAATGTTTGACTTGAGAGAGAATTGTCAGGAAAAATCGACTGGTGGATATCAGCTCTCATCTCTAGCCTCTGCTCCATCTTCCCGGATATGTGATGTCATGTTTGCTCTTGTGGTAGCTCCTGAATCAACATCTCATCTGCAACGTGAGACAATTTCCGCACATGAAAAGACACTGTCTCGAGTCAATAGAGTATAAATTGCCCCATGGCAATGAAATGATATTAAATAAAGGCCAGTCGGTGCCCCCATTACCCATCCCCCCTTCCCCGCCAAGGTCTGGAGGCGAACCCCGCCTTTTTTAATAATTGATATGTTTGGCAGGTTGGTCAATTTACTTTTGCTCCTCTGCTGCTCCAAAGGCCATCAATCAGTCTCACGATGCCTCAAAAGTCCTGCGACAGTATTACAGGTTATTAAAAGAGACGTCAAGAAGGCGGTCGCACGTGTCAGCCGGCGCCACTTTTCTCATTTAGTAAGAGTCGCGAACCTGCGCATAATCAAGTGATTCATCTTCACCTCCACCATCAACAAGTGGCTGAGCTCCCCGTTTTCATTCCACATTTTACACGTGAACATTGTTTCTGCTCCACATTCAGTGCTTTCAATGCCACTGCCGTTACTTCTGGGTTCACAAACACATATGCGTCTATTTCTAAGAGCTAATTAAATAATAATAATTAATAAATAATAATAATCATTTAAATTTGGGATTCAAATGTTTAGGTTCGGTTTCAGTTTTTAGGATCAGTTATTAGGATTTGGCTTAGTTTTAGATTAGATAGATAGATATGGTTTTTTGATTTAGCAATTTAGGGATTAGTTTAGATTCGATTATTTTGGCAATGTGATATTTGATGCGCATTATGGTTATAATTAAATATAATATTGTCATGGTTATGAGGGTTTTAGGATGTTTCTCTGTGGTTTTGTGGGATATTTTTAGAAAGCACTTTCTCTTGGTCATGATGGCTTATCAAATGATCCATACAGCAAAAACACAAAAAGAAAGAGATTCTTATGTTGGCATTTACAAAACCAGGGGCCCAGGTTCCACGTTAGCTATAAACATAATAGCTGAAATACAGTGGTTTTCTCAATTCCGTACAAACTATGAAGCGCCGATGCAACATTTAACTGAATTTACTGTTATTTTTCATCGGATTGCAAAACACATAAATGCAAATAGTCAATGTAGTCGCAAAGGCACTTTGTGATATCGGCACGAACTTTAACCTGTTGCTTCGCGTTCGTGGCCTCTATTTTTCATGTAACTCATCACGACTGCCTCTTTCGCTATGGAGATCATGCTAAAAGAAATGGTAGAATGTAATCTCTCGTTTCTCACAATTTTATCAGATACTATAGCGTTAGTGTTATACTGTAAAAAATGCGTCTCCTTTATTTAACCGGGAGAAAAATCTTTACTCCATTTTGACTGCTTACAGAGTATAAAGCAATAAAAACATAAAATCTCCTGCTTTAAATGTTGCGTAATAGTGCTGTAATATTAAAAAATCAATACAACAAGACAAATATCCACACAGCGTCTGTGCTACCTACAGTAGATTGTCATGAGACTGGGCTCAAATAGCAGTAGTTCATAGATTTGCTACACAACCACAAGAAAGAGACAAGCTACTTGAGACATGTTGCTCCCAGCAGTTAGAAGGTTATGGGATTCATCTGTTTGGGAAGAAGTTGTTTATGCTTTAATGTCGTGTACCCAATGTATTTCTTTCTGTGACCTTTCTTTGTGTATAAATACAAAAGTGTGACAGAGAGACTAAAGAACTGACAGCAGGTTTGTCTCAGACACTGAATAACTGTGCACTATGCTAAACTGGAGGCTATTGGATTATCTGTTATCGTCGTTTGTTAGCTATGTTATCCTTATATCCCTGGCCTAACTGAACATGTGCTCTCTCTCTCTCTCTCTCTCTCTCTCTCTCTCTCTCTCTTTTCTCTGGCTCAATCAGGATTGTGATCTGAGCGTAAGTATAGGAATCATCATGATTCCACTCAAAATATAAGTGTCCTGATGAGATTGAATTGTAAAAAAAGAAAGAAAAAAAAAGCCGTTGAAAAGTGATTTTTCACAGTCAACAATGAAACCAGAACGGGGGAAATAAAAGCTGGAAAAGCATCACTTGTTACAGTTATATCAAATTCGGCATAATTAACAGTGACACATCAGGGATAAATGATGGCCAGCTAAAATATGGCCCATTTCCAGAGGTTGAAAAAGAAAAGGGAGGGGGGGGGAGAAGATAAAAACTGGATGGACATTTAAATTGCAAATCATCCACTAAGACTCTTTTAGGAAGATTGATGGCAGATTTTGGGATTTTGATTAAGCTTTCGTGAAATTGCTCTGATTAGTCAGCACTTAAAGTCTGAGCAATATTAATCTCTTCACGAATTGAGGGAGGAATGTGTTATCATTTGGTATTTAAATAAGACAAATGATAGAAGTCATTCCGTCGCCTCTATGCGAAATGCGAAGCTATATTACCATCAGCATTAAGGACATTAATAATACTTTTTGAACGTTTCGACACGTTAATCATCGAAAGCTAAATGTTGTGTGTGAGGAATACGAATTGTGGTTTTGGTATAAACGCAAGAAACACTGTAATAACTAACTCAAATTCGATACAACCAATAGCCTTCAAGCATCAGTGTTATGTATTATGTCATGTGTGTGTGTGTGTGTGTGCGTGCATGTTTTGTACATAATTGCACATATTATATGCTGGAAAATGATTATATAGTAACTACAATAAGCATATGTTGTCTGAGAGCTGTTTGGGGGAATGAACAGAGATTTTAAAATGCTATTTGTTAATGTCCAAGCCCTGATAGATTTATTAGAAAAGAGCAAACTGTCGCTGCCACCGTTACTCGGCTGACCCCATACATCACAGCCTCTGTGACCACATATTAAGTGCTTTTCTCATCCCACGCCCATTAAAAGTAAATAATCTGCAGAGAATGAGACATTTGTTAGGGGGGGGTGTCCTATTTTTCATACGTGACAGCTATCTGTTCGCTCACGAAAGGAAGGTGGGTCACCACAGTGGAGCGGTGTGACTGGAATGATGATGATGATGATGATATGTCTAAAGACTGGCCCAGAGTTCATGTGCCTGGGCCCTGATCAGTGCAGAAGACTTTCCATTTCCATTTATTTCAATTCAATTCAGATTTATTTTTAAAGCACTTTTTTTTTTTTTACAATTGTACTTGTCACAAAGCAGATTTACAAAATACACTTAATTATATATACATAATTATATCTACATAATACCCTCAATTGATCACATTCGAAGGAACTATAAATCACAAGTTTATATTAATGTGCTTGTTCTTAATGCATTACTGCAATAACATCTGTTCCAACAACAGATTTGTTTTATAATGTGGGTAAGGAGCTTTATAGTCATGTGTGCAGACATGCAATATTTAGGTATTATGAATATACAATAACATTCATTCATTCATTCATTCATCTTCTACCGCTTTATCCGATCTTCCATCGGGTCACGGGGAGAGCCTGTGCCTATCTCAGGCATCTATGGGCATTAAGGCAGGATACACCCTGGATGGAATGCCAACCCATCGCAGGGCACACACACATTCACACACACATTCATACACTAGGGACAATTTTCCAAGGTGCCAATCAACCTACCATGCATGTTTTTGGACCGGGAGGAAACCGGAGAACCCGGAGAAAAAACCCCTGAGGCACGGGGAGAACATGCAAACTCCACACACACATGACCAAGACGGGAATCGAACCCGGATCCTGGCGGTGTGAGGCGAACGTGCTAACCACTACGCCAACGTGCCCCGCTATACAATAACAGTACAATAAAAATAAACTCGTCAAGTTTGCGCCTGTCAAACGTTTGGAAACACATTTTTTTATGTAACAGAAGAAAAGATGTTAACCTCTTCATCAACAGTTGAACATGAAGTTGTTTGGGGGTTGTTTTGGAATATGGAAGGTTGAAGACTTATTCATGGTTAATAGAATAGAATAGAATGAATCAACACTGTGTGTGTGTGTGTGTGTGTGCGTGTGCGTGTGTGTGTGTGTGTTGTATGTTCAGAGAGTATGTGTTACTTTCTTGAAGGTAATAATGTGCAAACTGAATTGAAACACTTATGTATAGACAGAGCTGGTGTCAAAACTTTTCAACATCACCTAATCAATCAGTATTGTTACTTTGGATCCTTATGAACATTTAAAATGAAGTATTTGTGTATAAAACTTCAGAAGGAATTTCATATTACCCAGAATATTATGTAATTGTATAGACTTTATTAACTTCATCTACCACTGATGAAAAGCAAAACACTTCATTCTTTAACAAATCATTTCCACATTGTTGTTTTCACGGGAAATAAAAATAAAACTATAGAAGAACAGGAAAATAATAAATCAATAAGAAATATAAGTTGTTGAAGAAGAATGAATTTTGGGGTAGAAATGTTCCTCCGCTTCATCACCCAATACAGTATATACTGTAACAATAACAGTATAACACTACAGGTTTATTGAGAAATAATGCCGAGTTAGATTTTCTGTGATTAAACTTGAATTAAAAACATTAAATACTGGCAACAAAAAAGTCCAGTTCTAACTCCACCCGTATGGCCATTAAACACTAATCAGAATTTTACCCAGGGAAAAATAAATAAATAAATAAATTAATTAATTAATTAATAAATAAAGCTGTCGATATTTGATTAGTATTAGATCTAGGTTACTGTGTATTAAAATTACTCCAAATTCTCATTAAGTGGTTACTCAGGGCATGTGAATGATTACAAACTGGTTTTACTGGACAGGAGGTCTTATTGTTTGTTTATTTTTCTTACTTTTCTATACTAAGGAGGGACCCTGTCAACTTCAACATTCAATTGACTATCAAACCACACTCAAAACTGAATTAATTCGATCTATGACATGCTCATTACGCATTTAATGTGATTTAAATTATTATAATTAAATTATCCCCGTACATAAATAAGAAACGAAAACACACCCCGTCATTTATTAAGTGCCTGAAATATTGTAGCAAAGGAACATTACTCATAGTATACTGGTTGCACGTATATGCATATTCATAATGCTAATTTTACATAACATGCCTTCTATAAATCATGCAAATTTATTAAGTGAAGCTTTGATTTTATTGCACCATATGAACTCTTGTACGAGCCACAAGAAGGCTTCGGAAAGGGATGGTTACTTTACAGCCTGTCCATTCGTTTTATTATGCTTTGATATGCAGGTACAAAACAATAAGCCGTTTGGTTAAGATGGTTATTATGCAATAAACAAAACATGTGGCATACTGTACATCATAATAGTGGGTACATGACTGTATTAGACAAGTACCTTGATTTCATATTAAAGCTATGTTGACACAGCAAAAAAAAGGATATTTTAAATGATTAAACAAAGGTTTTTAAATATGCTTCACTTTCTTTTAAATTTGGTTTCTAAATTTTGAAGCTTCTGAATAGAGTGACCTCGCTGGTGATCGTGAACACAATTCTTGTGCCAAAGACATCTATGGCAGTGCCAGCAAAAGATCAAAACTGGTCATTCTTTATGAGTGGGCGGGAATCCTTGCTGTCAATCATGATGACACAAGCCAATCAGCAGTATCAGTGAGCAGGTACACTGCACTGTAAGGAAGCATGGGCACTAGCTTCAAAATATTCATTAGGCAGACATTGCTGCTGTCAGAAGAATGTTAGTATTCACCATGCGCATAGTTAGCGTCTATTTTTTAGGTTGAGATTTTGCCAAGTGATCAAACTGAGGAGAAAATGTGAAATAAGTAAAGTCAAGAAGCTTTTATTGTCATTTCAACTATATCTATATCTATCTATCTATCACTCTCTCTTTCTTTCTCTCTCTCTCTCTCTCTCTCTCTCTCTCTCTCTCTCTCTCTCTCTCATCTCTCTCATCTCTCTCTATCTCTCTATATATATCTATATATATATATATATATATATATATATATATATATATATATCTATATATATATGTGTGTGTGTGTGTGTGTGTGTGTTTATCCAGAACCTTGGTGCTACATAAAACAACATATTTACATCATATAACAAATAGCTGAGGACTAGACTAATTTGTCCTAGTCACAAAGTGCATCATGTGTAAACCATGCAAAAACAGTGTAGAACAGACACAGGACAAATACACAAACACAAAATAGCAAAAACCCATAAATCTACTGTATATGTATACACTGCAATTTACAAGCAATACAAGCAAATGTAAAGGGTAGTCGACGATGATGTACAAAAAAAAAACCCAAAAAACAAGCAGAGCAGCAGAGCAGATGCGAGATGTGCACTGTAACACTGTGAAACTGTAAGAACTGTATAAACAATAAAATACAGTCTAAATAATGTAAAAGTAGCAGCAAACCGATTGTAGTAATTTATGGATATGTCTGTGTTCACATTCCGTTCCAGTTCAATGAAATCATTAATGAATTAATGATTGAATTAACAAACAAAACAAAAAATAAATGAAATAATAACTCACTGTAATTATTTATCCTTAAGTCTCAGCTGTAGAAAAGTGTCTAAGATTTAGGGTTAAGATTTAAGATCCATTGTAGCAAAACAATTATTTCTCTTAATGATTCTTTTCATTTAATAAATGCAACATTTTTGTGTCTTGTTTTTGTTCAATACATAAATGTTCAGTTGTACAAATATAACAGCTCGAAAAGCATACCCAATACAGATGTATAGTAAAATATGTTTTTTTTACAAGCCTGTAGACACACCAATGAAATTGTATTTTTTGTGTAAAATCTTTTACACGCATGCTAGCATAAAAAAATATTATAACACATACGCTCTCCAGCCAAAATACACGGAGAAAAAAAATCCTCTGTATTTCTCAGCGTGTCTCCAGATTAAACCCTTGCCTGAGTCTGGCAGCACAAAAGCCTCCTTAAATAAGATACTGCATATGTAGAACATTTGGCATATGACCAGACCAGGGTGGAAATGATTAGTCGTCAATGGAAAATGGAAAACCCCTAGATAGGACCCCTGGTTTGGGTCGTAACACTGTGATTGTTCTTAACTAGTGTGAGTGAATTGAAGCCAGCTGGGTCGTATCGCCCTCATTAAGGACTCGTTTTGAGGAGGGACCCCGATCCGGATTGCGCGTTCGCTGCAATTTGGCACGATTAATAGCCGAGGGTCACGGCGGGTCACTTTCAATTTCCACCCCAGAGGGCTGAGAAACGGACGCAACTCATTTGCACAGATCTGAATAATTCGCTCGTGTTGAGGAAGGAGGGAGGGGGGGGGGTAAAAAGGAGGGCAGAAGAGAAAAAGAAAGACAGACAGGATAAAGGGGGTCGAGGGGCTTGAACGCGCCTGCACCTCGAACAATAAAAGTCCGTGCAGCCTCCGTCGGCTTGCATAAAGGCAGTAATGAATATGATGGAAGCGATGAATCCAGATGTCGGAATAAAGCCGAGCCTTTTCTCAGCCGGGCGGCGTGCGTTTGCCTCGTGCAAGCTTTTTAAACTTATCATAAATGTATTAAGATTGCACTGGCCCATGAAACAGCTGTAGACAATTAATCTTCTGCAAATCTTATCTGAAGAATTGGTTTCTGCAAAGTAACATCTGCCGCGAGAGGCAATTATTCATGGGCGACGCGGGCTGCGCCACGCTTTAATGCATAGGGCATGATCATTGGCAATGAAGTAAAAATTTATAGTTTTTCCTGTTCAAAAAAAAAAAAAAAAAAAAAAACATTCAGCAGCATTAAAACACCATCCATCAACATTGTCCCGAGGCCTCCGGAATCCATCGTGAGGCGAGAAATTACAGAAAATATTCATTTTTTGTGTGAACTCGTACGCGTGATGCTCCACTGAGCTGATTTTTTTATATATATATATATATTTTTTTTTTTTCACTAGCAATTTTTTTTCTTTCCCTCTTTGGAGAAAATGAAAGTGAACGGCGCATTTCAATATCACTGCATCACAGCATTGGTGCTGATGTGAAATGTGTGACTGCCATTACAATTTCCTCATGATCTTCTAGCTGTGCTGAGGAAATAATGTCATTTCCTGAAGGTTTGCATAAAATCATTTGCGAATTTTGGAGCAGACGCCATTAGCGATCGCAGCAAACGATCCTTAATTAAACAGCGCTTATGTTTTTTTTTTTTTCCGGGTGTGTCGTATTGCATGCAAATACTACACAGGGGAGCAAAGAATTCATACAGTGTTAGTGATAGAGGCATTCTTATTGCGAAAAAAAAGGGAAAAATCAACTCATAATGTTTTATGGAGACACTGGCTCTTTTATTTTCTCTACATTAATTATATTCATGCGACTTCTTATTTCCCAACTGTCGGCACCTCACAGATGGCGAGATTATTTACAATCCTCGGTGTGGCCTGGAGGCGAGCCAACTGCAATCCTAATATCAATTTGATCATCTGTAACTCTACCAGCTTGTCAATTAGTACAACGTTCCGACAAATAAAGTGCTTCATTTTTATTTTCTGATAAAGTTTTCCTTTTTTGGGGGGGGTTATTCAGAATACACTGCTTTAGAAAAAAAACAACAACTTTAGGGTAAAATATTTATATCTAACAACCTGGACTAAGAATGAACTTTAATAAAAAAACCCTGAAAAATTTATATACCACAATTTTTGTTATTTTTGCGTCTAAATTACAAAGAGAACGAAGTAAACAGAAGTTTCATTGACTTCCTTACAGAAAAGTCACATATTAGTTTTTTTTATTACACTTGTGATCATGTAAGAAATATGAAATCATTTGCTAAAAACAAAAACCTAAAAAATATTTATAATTTCATGTTATGCACGACAGGAATAATATGAAAACAGAAAATTGTTACATATGAACACATACAAGGTAATTCATTCATTCATTCATCTTCTACCGCTTTATCTGATCTTCCCTCGGGTCACGGGGAGTCTGTGCCTATCTCAGGCGTCTATGGGCATTAAGGCAGGATACACCCTGGATGGCATGCCAACCCATCGCAGGACACACACACACTCACATTCACACACATTCATACACTAGGGACAATTTTCCAAGGTTACAGTCAACCTACCGTGCATGTTTTTGGACCGGGGGAGGAAACCGGAGAACCGGGAGAAAAAAAAAACCCCCTGAGGCACGGGGAGAACATGCACAAACTCCACACACACATGGCCGAGACGGGAATCAAACCCGGACCCTGGCGGTGTGAGGCGAACGTGCTAACCACTAAGACACCGTGCCCCTTCAAGGTAATACAAAATAAAGAAAATAAATGAATAGTGTATAAATACCGTATTTGAAAAAAATAACTAAATAAATAAATTATGCACCAAATAAAACTGATCACTACATTGAGTCTAAAGAAGAAATATATTTTTGAAAGGGCACTTTTGAGGATCCCCCTGAGTACTGATCTTCAGGCACAGAAATTGCTTGTTTTTTAAAGTCCAATCTGTATCTGTGGTCCTGTGGCATTTATTAACCTTTCTAGTGGACAGGAATTGGACAAATCTTGTTGACGGTATTACACAAGATTGAGGTTGTATAGTTAATACACCTCTTTAATATTGTATATATCCTGAGCTGTGCCTTTGGACAAGAATGGTGGGCTTTTTTTATGGGATCTTACAGTTGTCAATCACCATTTCTAGAGACATATATATATATATATATATATATATATATATATATATATATATATATATATATATATATATATATATATATCTATATAAGAAAGTGGGAGTATATTAATTATGATTGTTTAGGCACATTGAGTACACGTGGATAGCTCCTGCCACACGAGGTACACATGAGACATATGAGGTACAATCTGCCAGTTGGTGACTGAAGGATAGACTGTGTTTTGTTGATTTGTAGGATGCCTACTGTATACTCATGTGCCCTGATTTTTGATGTGTCAAAATATTGCGGTGAGAGTGTACCTGCATTTACATTATTTAGCAGACGCCCTTATCCAGAGTGACTTACAATTGAGAATTTGAGGGTTAAGGGTCTTGCTCAAGGCTTTGCTGGTGGTGGTGGGATTTGAACCAGCAATCTTCCGCCTTAAACTATTGCCTTAACCAACGAGCTACATATAGAATTCATTCATTCATTCATCTTCTACCGCTTTATCCGATCTTCCCTCGGGTCACGGGGAGCCTGTGCCTATCTCAGGCGTCTATGGGCATTAAGGCAGGATACACCCTGGATGGAACCCATCGCAGGACACACACACTCACACTCACATTCATACATCAGGGACAATTTTCCAAGGTGCCAATCAACCTACCGTGCATGTTTTTGGACCGGGAGGAAACCGGAGAACCCGGAGAAAAAAACCCTGAGGCACGGGGAGAACATGCAAACTCCACACACACATGGCCGAGACAGGAATCGAACCCGGACCCTGGTGGTGTGAGGCAAACGTGCTAACCACTAAGCCACAGTACCTACCATATGGCCTAAAATGTTTTATGATACAATTCACCTTGAAACTTCAAGACGCACCCCATACCCAAGACTGAGGTGTGGACTTTGAAGTGACACCATATTATATGCTTAGACAAAAAAAAATCTCTTCATATTATTTATTGGTGATATTTTAATCTAGAGAATCGAAGAATCCCATCCTGTGTTCAAATTGAGACACTGGACAGATCTGATGCGGGAATTGATAACACATGCAGAGATAAAGTGTCGAGCTAAACAGGAAACTATATGTAAACTTGATTTGTTTGGTAGCAAAATTAACCTTTTTTTGTTTAAAAAAAGGCTTAAAATTTAGAAAGAATATTTTAACTATATTAAGGAAATTTGTATCACGGGGGGAAAGATTTGTATTTTGTAAGACAGATTTTGTATTGATTCCTATTGTCGATTTCAAATATTCATATATCTTACATCATACATGTTAATCTCCTTTGTTTGTTTTGTGTTTAAAGCCTGGTACGTGTTTCACATTTGTTTTACACGCAACATTTGGAACCATCTAAAATGTGATTATAATAGCCTATAATCCATGTATAAAATTCTATTTTTTTTCCTGCTTTCAAACAGGGATTAGGTTTGAATCTCTCTCTGTATTGTTCAATGCGACATGCTCAATTTATCATTAGTTGTGAAGAGAGAACGGATGAGTACACATTCAATTTAGTTCGGATGCTTTCTTCATTCATCACACGTCCCCATCCATCATTTCCTCCCTTTGATTTGGACAAAAAAAAAAAAAACACCCTTTCATAAGTTAAACACAATTAATCACAAGCCCAGATAATTTTCTATTAATGGGCCATGACCATTATTTCATTATTTATTTGATGAACTTGTAGAGTGAATTTAATTTCGGAATGTGTTTGGGGGTAATAACGCCCACCTTCGTTCTAACTCACTGTTACTGTATGTACATTTTCATACACAATCACTTCCCTTTTTCGACAGTTTTCCTACATGTAGTGTATATGTATGTATGTACATATATATATATATATATATATATATATATATATATATATATATATATATATAATATATATATATATAGATAGGATATATATATATATATATATATATATATATATATATATGTATATGTATATATGTATATATATATATCTATATATATATATATATATATATATATATATATATATATATATATATATATATATATATATATATATGATATATATATACAGTGGCAAGAAAAAGTATGTGAACCTTTTGGAATTTCATGGTTTTCTGAATAAATTTGTAAAATTGTCATAAAATGTTATCTGATCTTCATCTAATTCATTGGTATTAACAAACAAATAATAATAACACCAAAAAAAAATCTGCTTTGAGTCATTCATTCATTCATCTTCTACCCCTAACCGCTTTAAACCAACGCTTTATCCGATCTTCCATCGGGTCACGGGGAGCCTGTGCCTATCTCAGGCATCTATAGGATACACGGGATGCAGGATACACGCTGGATGGAATGCCAACCCATCGCAGGGCACACACACACATTCACACACACATTCATACACTAGGGACAATTTTCCAAGGTGCCAATCAACCTACCATGCATGTTTTTGGACCAGGAGGAAACCGGAGAAAAAAAACCCCCTGAGGCACGGGGAGAGAACATGCAAACTCCACACACACATGACCGAGACGGGAATCGAACCCGGATCCTGGCGGTGTGAGGCGAACGTGCTAACCACTACGCCACCGTGCCCCACTGCTTTGAGTCGATGACAAATTTTTAAAAGCGCTTTATAAATAAAATTGAATTGAACTGAATTGAATTGAACATTCAAAATGGCAGTGGAAAAAGTAAGTGAAACCTTGAGTTAATGACCTCAAAAAAGCTAATTGGAGCTAATTGGTTTTAGCACACCTGGAGTCTTGTTAAGATAATAAGTTTGGAGGTGTGGACTACAGATACTTTGACTGATAAAAACCCCTCAAACCTTTGGAGTTTGCTCTGCACAAGAAGAACATGATTATGTGAGCCATGCCTCGCCAAAAAGAGCTTTCAGAGGACCTACGATCAAGAATTGTTGATTTACATGAAGCTGGCGAGGGTTACAAAGTTATTTCAAAGACTTTAGAAATTCACCAGTCTACAGTTCGGCAAACAATCTACAAATGGAGACAATTTGGGACTGTTGCTTCTCTACCTAGAAGTGGGCGCCCCGTCAAAATGACACCAAGAGCACAACGAACACTCATCAATGAGGTAAAGAAACAACCCCGAATGACAGTTTGCAAAAGAGCACATTGACACTCCACAGCGGTATTGGCAAAATGTTTTGTGGACTGATGAAACTAAGATTGAACTATTTGGAAAAAACACACAGCACTACATCTGGCGTAGAAAGGGCACGGCATATCGTCATGAAAACATCATCCCAACTGTAAAGTATGGTGGAGGAAGCATCATGATTTGGGCCTGCTTTGCTGCATCAGGGCCTGGCCAGCTTGCAATCATTGCGGGGAAGATGAATTCCCAAGTATATCAGACAATTCTTCAGGATAATGTGAGAATGTCTGTACATCAGCTGAAACTGTGTAGAAAGTGGGTGATGCAACAGGACAACGACCCAAAACACCGGAGCAAGTCCACAACAGAATGGCTTCAGAAAAACAAAATCCGCCTTTTGGAGTGGCCGAGTCAGAGCCCAGACCTCAACCCAATAGAGATGCTATGGATTGACTTGAAGAGGGCCGTACACATGAGACGTCCAAAGAATATGACAGAGCTAAAGCAGTTCTGCCAGGAAGAATGGGCTAAAATTCCTCCTCAGCGATGTGCAGGTCTGATCCACAGCTACAGGAAGCGCCTGGTTGAGGTTATTGCTGCCAGGGGGGGTCAACCAGTTATTCATTCTAAGGTTTCACTTACTTTTTCCACTGCCATTTTGAATGTTGAATGATTGTGTTCAATAAAGACAAGAAATATTGGATTTTCTGGTGTTATTATTTTTAGACACATTGTGTTTGTCAATACCAATGAATTAGATGAAGATCAGATAACATTTTATGACAAATTTATTCAGAAAAACAATGAAATTCCAAAAGGTTCACATACTTTTTCTTGCCACTGTATATATATATATATATATATATATATATATATATATATATATATATATATATATATATATATATATATATATATATATATATATATATATATATAATATACATACATACATTCATTCATTCATTCATCTTCTACCGCTATAAACAAATCCGATCTTCTCGGGTCACGGGGAGCCTGTGCCTATCTCAGGCGTCTATGGGCATTAAGGCAGGATACACCCTGGATGGAATGCCAACCGATCGCAGGGCACACACACACACACAATCACACATTCACACACACATTGCATACACTAGGGACAATTTTCCAAGGTGCCAATCAACCTACCGTGCATGTTTTTGGACCGGGGGGAAAACCGGAGAACCCGGAGAAAAAACCCCCTGAGGCACGAAGAGAACATATGCAAACTCCACACACACACATGGCCGGGATGGGAATTGAACCCTGGCGGTGTGAGGCGAACGTGCTAACCACTAAACCACCGTGCCCCCATAACACTCTAAATTAACATTCTAAAAAAAAAAAGTTTCAAACACTAGAAATAAACAGGTTCTGTTTTTCTAAATGATTCTAAATCATCATTCAAATCTAAATCACGTTTCAGGTTGAAAATCATGCTGTAGTCTAAAGCACATAATATATATATATATATATATATATATATATATATATATATATATATATATATAAACAAGTCCTTTACAAATTGGAAAAGTCAGAGCAATGGATTATGTGGTGACCCGGAAACAAAAGCAATCATAGTAAAGGGTGAAAGAGTGGAACAGTGAAGCGAGCGTGCACACACACACACACACACACACACACACACACACACACACACACACACACACACACACGCAGACACAAGTAGCCATGATTCAAGGTGAAATTCTTCCACTCAATAAAATAAATGGGGACTATTTATGATTAGGTGCATTTCATTTCTCACATTTCTCTCATAATTACAGAAAACTCAAGACTACATGCATTTAATAATTATGGCAGCTATTTCTAAAAAGTGTGTGCAATTTAAAATGGGATCTAAACATCTTGAATCTTTTTTATGATTTTTAAATAAATCATAATGGCCTTTAAATAGACTGTGTCACTAGACCTCCATTAACTTGAAATATGAATATGCATGAGGGAGCACGGTGGCTTAGTGGTTAGCGTGTTCGCCTCACACCTCCAGGATTGGGGATTTGATTCCCGTATCCGCCATGTGTTTGTGGAGTTTGTGTGTTTACGCCGTGCCTCTGGGTTTTTCTCCGGGTTCTCCGGTTTCCCTCCAGTCCAAAATTGGCAAAATGGAAAATTGTCCCTAGTGTGTGAATGTGAGTGTGTATGTGCACCCTGCGATGGGTTGGCATTCCATACAGGGTGTGTCCTGCCTTGATGGCTAAAAACACCTTAGATAGGCACAGGTTCCCCGCGACCCGAGAGATAAGTCGGATAAAGCGATAGAAGATGAATGAATGAATGAATGAATGAATGAAAATGAATGACTAAGCAAAATAGTTTGTATATTTTGCATGACATTGGCCTAATTTTGCAGTAATTGCTTTAATTAAATTATTTAAACTGACCTTTAATTTTATTCAGTATAGTAATATCGTGTGAACATAAACTAAAATATTCGTACATTTTTCCTAAACTAGAAATGGGAAATAATATTTTTGTTTCATTTGCAGAATAAACGTACATTTCTTATTGAATTACCATGTAATAAATGACTGACAAGCTTACTAATAGCTGTTCAAGGCTTTTTGTGAGTAATGTAATTCATTCTCACATTAAGAATAATTTTAGTAAAAGAATTTCCCAAAATGAGACGGCGATACAGCTATGATTGTAATGAGGTCGCAAATGATAATTAAATACATACCTAATTATTCCTTGAACTGCATAGTCCTGGATTTGCACCACAAATCAATCAGGCCGGTGGTGAAAGACATCAGGACTTCATCGGGTCTCAATCAAAACGAGAAAAAAAAATCGATGCCGCCCAATTATAGCCAGTTTCATTAAGTTATGTTAATCATGCTGGGCTGAGAGAGCGAGTTGGTGTTGTTTCCTCTCCTGGAGTCTCTCAGTACAGTGCAGTGTCAGGATTTCTGACAAACAGCATTCATTTAGTCACTAAAGGAGACAACACAGGTGGAATTACAACTATAGACAGGTGATGTACTGTACTTCACTTTAAGAAAGGAATTAAACATGGTGCTGTAAAATCAATGTCCGTTACTTTTCTGGGATGGTGTGTGAGCCGAGCGTTTTATTTTTCCCTTTTTATTTGTACTCTTTTTGATTTATTAAGCAGCTCATGTTGGTATTAGATCATTAGATTAAAAAACGTTTGTATTTATTAGAGAATAATCCTCAAAAATAACAAGAATTTCGGCTAGAAGGTACACTCTAGTAGCTAGTACACTCCTTTGTCGTGAAGACACAAAGAAGCACCTTTTCATTTGGCCTTAAAACACATCGGTGTATCTTATGTCCTCTCGACCCTGCTCGACCCTGACCCTGCTGTGTGTGTGGAGTTTGCATGTTCTCGTCGTGCCTCAGGGTGTTTTTCTCCGGGTTCTCTGGTTTCATCCCGGTCCAAAAACATGCACGGTAGGTTGGTTGGCACCTTGGAAAATTGTCCCTAGTGTATGAATGTGTGCGTGTGAATGTGTGTGTGTGTGTGTGTGTGTCCTGCGATGGGTTGGCATTCCATCCAGGGTGTATCCGGCCTTAATGCCCATAGACGCCTGAGATAGGGGAAGATCTGATAAAGCGGTAGAAGATGAATGAATGAAATTCAAATTCGGAAATGCTCATTTCTATTTAGGAGACTATTTAGGAGTCTAAACAAATTCTGTGGGTTAACGTAAAATGTTTCGTATGAGTATTATGTTTGACATTATGCTGCATGTCTACTGGTTACCATAAAGGACCATTATAAAGGATATAACGATAACTATGATAATATATAACATGATAAGTATATAACATGATAACTCATTCATTCATCTTCTACCACTCTATCCGACTTCTCTCTCGTGTCACATGTGCCTATCTCAGGCGTCTTCGGGCATCAAGCCAGGACACACCCTGTATGGAATGCTAACACATTACAGGATGCACACACACACACTCTCACACACTAGGGACAACTTTCCAAGGTTCTAATCAACCTACAGTGAATGTTTTTGGACCGGAGGAAACCGGTGAACCCGGAGAAAAAAACCCATGAGGCACGGGGAGAACATGCAAACTCCACACACATATGGCGGAGGCGGAAATCGAACCACCAACATTGGAGGTGTGAGGTGAATTTACTAACTACTAAACCATTGTACCCCGAGCATGTAAATACTTTAATATTAAATTTCACTCACCTTTAAAGTGCGTTTCCATGTCGAACGTCACTATCATTCATGTCGCTGAATGTCGACAACATGTACACAACTTGAGCACTAAGAGACGTACTCCAGGTCCAGGGATTTGAACGCATGACCTGCTGACCAAAATGCGAACTTCTAAAACCACGTTTGCTGCCTCAGTTTGCTTTACCACTGTGAGTCAATGTAATTCATTATTAGATATTTAGACTAATTAACACGTTATTAACGAAACCGAACAAAAAAAAAGAACAAATGAATAAAGAAACGTTCAGTGCATCCACACATGCTTCCTAAATTCCCCCGAATTACGCCTACTAGCTGCGCATTCACAACAGGTATGATCTCCTCACTATATTAGCGTATATTACTGCATGGAACCTTACGGAATTTGCGCATTGCATTCCCAAATCCGTATTACGGAAGCGCATTTTTCTTTTGTGAATGCAACGTAAACGTATTAGTTTATATGGAAAGCAACCGGAATGTCATTCTTAAAAAAGCCACGTCCCATATTTTACACTTAAAACAACCACTAAACAAAGTAACATTGAAATTAACATGAAATTAATATTAAAAGAATAATTTCCAGAGTAAAATCAATATAAAATAAACAATTATTTAATAAAAGGGAGAGATTTTGAGAAAAATGTATATAGTTAGAACATCTGTCCCAGTTAGAGTATAAGAAACATGAAAAGTATTCATTTATGGTGCATTTAATGTACGATTAATCACAAGTTCAGGCATGGCGATCGTGCAATTAATCGCGATGAACTATTTGTATCGAACTATTTACATCTTAAAGCATATTTACCAACTACTGTTCATTATTCATAAACATTTCGAAGGGTTCTTTTGAATAAATAAAGGGACACTACCCGGAATTCTATTTAAACGAGACGTGCCTGCAGTATTTCCTCTAGTGGAGAAACATTTTCAACAAGAAAGTAGTTTGTAAAAATGTTTTGATGAGATCAGGGTGTTCACATACTGTGGCGAGAGTAGCTATATGTATATTTTAAAGAGAATTTAAAGTATTAATCAATGTGACAATCAATTGTCTGAAGTGTCATACAAGTTTCATTAGCGAGTGACAAAGCTAGCGACCTGTATTAGCTCCTCTCATCAGACGTGGCAATGTCAAGCTTTTATCTGCAGCATACAGTATATACTATATCACTTAATGATGCTATATAGCCGAATAAGATGAAGCAACAATTATTATACTTTTCGTTTGTTCCACTCATCAATAGTAAATATGAACTAAAGTTGTGAGTGGTGAACTGAAGTAATTTACCTTACACTGTGGTATAGAATGGGTTTAAAGACCAAACATTTGTGTTAGCTCTGTGTATTAGCTAAGTTAGCATAGCATCTAGAAAACCTCACTTTAAATGTCACTACTGCTTAGTGAGAATGTAGGACGAGATGATCAAGTATTAACTCAGTCATTCATTCATCATTCATCTTCTACCGCTTTATCTGATCTTCCCTCGGGTCACGGGGAGCCTGTACCTATCTCAGGCGTCTATGGGCATTAAGGGCAGGATACACCCTGGATGGAATGCCAACCCATCACACACACACACACTTACACACACATCCATACACTAGGGATAATTTTCCAAGGTGCCAATCAACCTACCGTGCATGTTTTTGGACCGGGAGGAAACCAGAGAACCCGGAGAAAAACCCCCTGAGGCACGGGGAGAACATGCAAACTCCACACACACATATGTGGCCGAGACGGGAATCGAACCCGGACCCTGGAGGTGTGAGGCGAACGTGCTAACCCCCAAGTATTAACTCACAAAACCTCATTTATAAGTGTTTCCAGGACTACAGTGAGAAAATGCAGCTGTAGGTGATGTGAAATTATTACAATTAGCACTTAAAACAGAAGTTTAACTATGAATAGATTGTTTTCTGAAATCGAAGTGTGCATTGGCGTTATTTAGTGAACACTTGAGCATGAACGCCTGGTATTTAAGCAGGTCGTGTGGTATTAAATCAAATATTAAGATCTATTTGGGGATGTGGGTGTCTTGTGTAACTGTGTGTGTGTGTGTGTGTGTGCTGAGATTTCACTCCGTATCGATTTGTTCCTGAGAGACACCGTTTCTCGTTCCTTCCCAATGTCGTGCATTAAGCGAACCAAGTCCACGTGGCTCACGGAAAGGATCGTAGAAGCATGTATTTAAAAAGCATTTCCCTCTCACTAATGGCGGCCGTAGGGCAGAAGAAGGGGTCATTTACCCTCCCGATTAGGTAAAGCACTCAGTCTTGGGCTTAAAATGATGTTCGCTTTGAACTCCATTCTCCGGGAAAATGATCTAATTCAGCGGTTTATTCATATTTACTGAGTGTACCGGCATTACATTTGTATAGATCAAACAGATGCGGAGAAAATCGAATCAAAACTCTCCCAGACATGATGGCCAATCATAAAGCTTATAGAGTCTCTCGTGCATGGAGCAGAACCTTCAGGGGTCACGCACGCGCTTCTCTCTCTCGCGCTCTCTCTCTTTTTTTTTTTATGATGTCTTTCTAAAAAATCTATCCGAATCACATTAAATTGGATATAAAGATGTGCAGACACATACATCACAGTAAATGGTGTGGCGGAGCACCGAGGTGCACGATCCCACCTCAACAATCAGGTTATAAAACCAGCTTCAGGAGGCGATTAATAATTCACAATCCTGTTAGCAGAGAACAAACATTTCTGCTCAAACAATTTAAGGGTGCAGGATTGTTATTAAAGCCCCGTGGATGGAGGGAGGATACAGAAAGCAGAACGTGAGCAGCTGAGGAAGACGAGCGAAGGTTTGGGGGGTTGGGGGGGGGGGCGTGAAATCTAAGCTCTGTGCTAAAGAAGAACTCGCTGCTATTTCACACTCGCTGCTTTCTTTATTAAAGTGCCGTCACAGTAAACATGCCGCATTCATCCCTCAACCTTCTTCTCCCACCCTGTGTGTGTGTGTGTGTGTGTGTGTGTGTGTGTGTGTGAGTGTGGTAAAATTTGGGTGGGGATTAAATGCTCCCAAAAGGATAGTTTTGCAAAAAATGTTTTATGTTTAGATTAGATTTATGGTATAGATCAGCATTTATCAGCTCTATTAATAATTATACCAGTGAAAAGTTTTTTTTTTTTTTTTATAAAAATGTAGTACGTGTGTTTAATTCTGTTAGAGACAGAGATACATTTTTTTGTGTCTTTTGACCAAAAGCTGGTCTTTGTCATTGATTCTCTAATCATCATAAATGCTGAATGACACCAGATGTTTTTTTTTGGGGGGGGGGGTCACCTGAATATTTGGAGTTACTTGTATGCTTAGAGTCAGAGTGGAAGTAATGCGTTCAGTGACCACAGTATTCAATGTCTCTTTTAGGGGAGTGAAGCACTCAAAAATTCAAAATATGACTTGACATTGGTGATCAATGTCTATGAAATCGCAAATTCACTGAAGTACATGGCAAACGAAATATACTGAAAACAAGAGACTATAATAGAAGAAAAGAGAAGAGAAATATAATAGAATAGAAGAGGGTAGGAATAGAATATAAGAGAGGAGACGAGAAGAGGAATAGAAGAGAAGAGAATAGGAATAGAAGAGAATAGAATAGGAAGAGAAGAAAAGCAAAGAGAAGAGAATAGAATAGAATAGGAATAGAATAGAATAGAGGAGGGGAGAGTAGAATAAAAGAGAAGAGAATAGGAATAGAAGAGAGTAGGAATAGAATAGCAATAGAAGAGAAGACAAGAGAAGAGAAAACAATAGGAATAGAAGAGAATATGAATAGAAGAGAAGAGGATAGAAATAGAATAGAAAAAATAGGAATAGAATAGAAGAGCATATGAGTGAATAGCATAAAAGAGATGAGAATAGAAATAGAATAGAAGCGAATTGGAAAAGAAGAGAATAGAAATAGAATAGAAGAGAATAGGAATAGAATAGCATAAAAGAGAAGAGAATACGAAAAGAAGAGAATAGAAATAGAATAGAATAGAAGAGAATAGGAATAGAAGAGAAGTGAATAGAATAAAATAGGAATAGAATAGAATAGAATAGCATAAAAGAGAATCGGAAAAGAAGAGAAGAGATGAGAATAGAATAGAATAGAATAGAATAGAATAGAATAGAATAGAATAGAATAGAATAGAATAGTACGCATACAATTTTGTTCCCAGTTTGGCCACTGGAATTATTTTCCCATTTCCTAGCCACCATCCACTGATTAACTGCCTTTCAGGTAGTAAAGGCTAACACTCACTGCCAGTGAGAAACTTGTCCACACTGCATCACAAAATTAAACAAAAAGACCCAACTGTCCTTTTCTGCATGCACGAGTTCCCAGATGTTCACCACTGGCTGTTTTGTTACTTTGATTGGATAAAACTGTACAGAACATGTCCACCGTTGCTGTCTTCATTTCCAGCCATTGATGACTGGGGCATCTATTTATGGACGTCATCCATCGACTACAGAATGGATGTTTTTATTGTTTGCCTCTCATGTATTTGAATGAAAAGGACCAGATTATAATGTATTTCTTATAGAACAAAGAAGTCTGAGGATTCAACACAAAGGAAATTAAGAGGTTTAAGTAACAAACCATATTATTTTTTCTTTTAAATGTACAGTATTTTTCAGATTATTTTCTGAGATTATACTTTTCCATCAACAAGAAGAGCATCTACAGCAAAGTGTGCAGACGGACAAACAACGGTGATCAGCGGCTAAAGGTGGGAAAACAATGCTGATCCCTGAAAAATCGGCTTTACACATTAATGCTGAGTCATGCGAACCTGCTCCCTCAACCCATATAACCAGTGAGCTGGAGAGCCCTGCAATACAGTCACTACAAAACAGCCACTGGTTTTGATATTGGACTGTGTTTATTTGAAATAAAGTCACTAAATAGGCCTCACCAATGTCTGTGGTGATGCACTTGCACTTGTTATTTTTCCATTTACTCATAACTTTGTAATTTAGTGCCACGTCACACGTTATTTAACAGATTAAATGTTTTTAGCAGTAACTCCTAGTAAAAGTGAGCACAAATTAAAAAATTTAATCCTTCCAAAATCAAAATCATTTCACTCCAAACTTTTTATTGTATGTAATGTTTTTTGTTTTTTTTTTTCATTTTTCAAGCTATAATTATATAATATGAGGAACCATACACGATATGTCATGCTGTAATATACTACTGTATTCTAACACACATCATATTGATATATCTCACATTTCCTTACAAGAATGAAACATGTTATGCTGTAAATGCAGCAGCCCTCCTATATGTAGTCAATCAACATCTATTTTATTTAGTTACTTCAATAAATTTTACAGCGCTGCAAGATTGTATTTATATGACCCATAAATCACCTTTCTTTAGGAGTTTAGGAGTGTGGCCTAATTTTTAAAGCATAGGCAAAAACAAATACTTAATAAAAAACAAACCACATTACCAGGTATTATAAAAAAAATGAGCTAACTCACATGGGAATATTAAAAAAAAAAAAAAATCAAAGTCAGCTTTTTTCATTGTGTAGTTGCTTTCAAGCTGCAATGAACTTACACATTTATATCTATATATGCTAGTTAGATTTGTTTTATTTCTATTTGGTCAAATTCACTTGTGCTGAGTACCTTTTCACAAAAATCGGACTGAAATGAAGCTGTTTTTATCTCTTGCTGGCAAATAAAACAGATTTTGGCGGTAGAATTAGCAGACATGGCAGAGAAATGTCTTATTATTATGATTATTATTAATATTTAGAAGTTATTCCCTTCTTAACAATCAGAATCCCAGAACCCAAACATTTTCCAAAACTTGTAAGCGCCCTGTGGGACAATTATTTGACCCCCCCCCCCCCCCCCCCCCCCCCCCCCCCCCCCCCCCCCCCCCTCCACCCCCCCCCCCCCCCCCCCCCCCCCCCCCCCCCCCCCCCCACCCCCCCCCAAAGGTCCCCCCCCCCCCCCAAACCCCCCCCCCCCCCCCCCCCCCCCCCCCAAACCCCCCCCCCCCCCCCCGTACCCCTCCCCCCCCCCCACCCCCCCCCCCCCCCCCCCCCCCCAAACCCCCCCCCCCCCCCCCCCCCCCCCCCCCCCCCCCCCCCCCCAAAAAAAAAACAAACATGCACGGTAGGTTGATTGGCACCTTGGAAAATTGTCCCTAGTGTGTGAACGTGAGTGTGTGTCCTGTGATGGGTTGGCATTCCATCCAGGGTGTATCCTGCCTTAACGCCCATAGACGCCTGAGATAGGCACAGGCTCCCCGTGACCCGAGGGAAGATCGGATAAAGCGGTAGAAGATGAATGAATGAATGAATGTTCTTTCTTGGTATAGACTGCCCTCTAGTGGTCTCATACAACGCCAAAAAAACAAAATCAACTCGTCACAAAAAAATCTTTATCTAGAAGTGACTTGAAATACATATTCTGTAATCACAGGACAGACAAACTTGTTATATAAGCTGCAACAAAAATAACACAATATATGATTGACCAGAACCAGCGATACGTAAACAGTTCACAAAGGAATAAGCAAAAAGAGCAACGTCCGTGTGAATATCACAGAGCAACATTTCAGACAAAAATGCACTGAGTTTGAAATACAGAACACTCTAAATAACAACATAATAACATACGTAAATATAACAATACTCCGTCGATATAAAACTACATAACAACGAATAAAGATTTTGGGATGTGCCATTATAAAAACATAATCAATATAACAAAATTGATTATTTCGGGTGGTAACAGTGACTCCATATAAAACTGATCAGCAAAAAACGAATGAAAATAATATAAAATAAACGGTGTCCAAACCTCATTCAGTGATTTCCCACAGATGTCTTCTAGTGTTTATTAACATACTACTATACTATCTGCATAGAATTGAATAAAAACCTGTTTATAATCATTATTTACATGGCTTATTGGAAAATACAGGCATATTAAGGTTTTTTTTAAGGCATTTGGATTATATTAGGCTCACACACCCAACCAACTGCCTTCCTGTACAGAGAATTGACCTGATATGTTCGTCCCTGATGTCGCAAAGAGTAATTACCGGCATCCTGTGTAACTCAAATCAGGTCTCCGGTACGAGTCAAGAATAACGGACAACGTGAAGGAGACATGGACGCGCGTCTCTCACTCCTCTCCTACGATCGTACTGCTGTACATTTTCTGCTGCTCCTCTTTAAACGACTGCTTGACCTTCTCTCGCTTCAAGCCTCCGTCCCTGCGAAACGAGAGGCAACAATTAACTCGATCGCACTTTACGAATAATGCCGATATGCTAAATTACGTCCTCGTTAACGAATAATTGTGTCACAGAGCCAAAAACACACCTTCCATCATTATGAATATGCAATTATATGATGTGTATGGACTGATTTAAATAAACAATCTAAAGATGTCTAATATCAATATCTAGAATAGCGTGTTTATTTGTCACATATACATTACAACACTTCTTTCTTTGAATATTCCAGCTAGTTTTTGTTCTTTTGGAAGCTGGAGTCATCTGGGGGTCAGCCATGATACAGCGCCCCCTGGAGCACAGAGAGTAAATGCTCATGAGTATTAAAGTGATTCAAGCACACAAAAAATATATATATATTTATATATATATATATCAATATATATATATATATAATGGTGTGTGTCCAAACCCCCCTCCCCCGCTTGGCACCTTGGAAAATTGTCCCTAGTGTGTGAATGTGAGTGTGTTCCCTGTGATGGGTTGGCATATCATACAGGGTGTATCCTGCCTTGATTCCCGAAGACGCCTGAGATAGGCACACGTTCCTCGCGACCCGAGGGATAAAGTGGTAGAAGATGAATGAATGAATGATATTTCTCACCATGATAGATCTACCAGGCCACCCTGTCGTGCTATAGCCGATTTTACTCTGTTGGCGAAGCTCACAGCGTCCTCTCCATCCTAATAAAACAGCCAATCAGAACCAAAACACGGTAGGTGGATTTAAGCATGCATGTGCATTATCACAGTTTCTCGTCCTACCAGGAGATTCATGGGAGGAAGGTACCAGACGTTGCACACTATGGCCCAGCTGGTCATCATCCTCAGGAGGTAGCTCACCATGTTATATTTTGCACTGTTCCAAAATGCATCTCCAAACTGGGGGGCATACTGAGAGAAAAAAGAAACAAATGCGAGAGATGGACATCATGGTGTCAGTGAGGCAGTTTAAATCGCATTGGGGCGCTGAAATAGATGCCGTGTTGCAGAAATACCTTTATTGCTACGGGATAAATTGTCGCTCCGATTTCAAAACTCCCCTTTTTGAACATCATGACAGACGTGTTATTGATGCAAGTTCCTTTCGTGACAAAAACAAGGAAGCATTAACACACAAAATACGATGCTCATGGGGGGAAAAGGGCGTTTCCTTTGATTCACTCCTGAATTTGTGTAACCGGCAAGGAATTCCTGGCGTTTGTTACATGCCTTACACTGTCACGATGACAGACAAACTCAGTTAGTCTTTGTGGCTGAATTACCTGCTAAAACAAGGTTTTCGTTGAGGTAGATCCAAGCTGAGAAAAGGATAGAAAGCATGCTAGATTGCTAGATGGACAAAAGTCCTAATTATTAAGGCAGTGGTTCTCAGACTGGCCACCAGATGGCGTCATATAGACTGCCGTGAAATACTAGAACTTAGCTAAGGACATTATTGAAAAAAATCTATTTGAACTGTAAGTCAGGATTGTCAACCTATGTAAACGATAGTGCATTCAAATAATAGAAATATTAAAAAATTATAAAATTCTATACAATGTTTACACAGCGCACTACACTGAAACCTCACCAACCCTCCACTGATATATTAGCGCACAGGTTAGCAATGAATACACGGATAAATGCTAAGACTCTTTAAAATGGATACATAGATTATTAAGTAATGTTACGTTTTGCATTTTCTTTTTGGGGGCTTCAAATGGATTCACCCTACACAAAGGGGCCTCCTGGTGAAAAGGTTTGAGAAACACTTTATTAAGGGAATGATTTAGTACTACTAAATAGGTGTAACAAATTTGATGATCATAAGCAATAATACAGTAATACAGTATATATATATATCGATATATCTATATATATATATATATATATATATATATATATATATATATATATATATATATATATATATATATATATATATTCATTAGCTTGAGACTGTGAGAGGTAAATAAGCATATAGCCCTCGGTTTCATTGCTGTATATTTTATCTTGCCCGATATAAATCCTTAGTCCAGGCTGTGCAGAGGCTACAGCGCTTCCGTAATTTGTTCGCTGCAGTGGCGGCGCAGCAACAAAAGACGCCTACTTCAAATAAAGAGAACATTATCTACCTCATAATACTTGAGACAAAGAATTTACACTCATTTGTATTACTACAAGGGTTCATTTATTTTCTCCCGAGTCTGCAGTCCTTCAGCGAAAGAAGTCAGAGCGTATTACCGCTGTTAAGCCTTTGATACACAGTACAATGCAGTAACGCTGCCAAGTCCGACCCAAACGAATGCTCCTGGGAAAAAGTTGCGAGCCATCCAGCTCAGGTAGGAATGCTGAAGTAGCGCTTCTGAATAAAGCAGCCACCTGCAATTACTGCACCATAAAGCCTCGTTAATCGATGCTTTAAAAGAACACTTTGGCCAAACTGTCTTTATATACTGCTGACTATCAATGAAACAGGAAAGAAAAACGACCATGCTGGCCGTCGTGGACTGGGTAATCATCAACTAACAATTCAACACTGTCCAGTAAAGCTATATTAACCATATATAATAACGGCTGTAATTCGGGTAAAAGAAGAACATTAACTGCTGCCCTCTGGATCGGGGGTCGGCAACTCTTTCATCCCACTGATGGCTTTTAAAAATAATTAACGAGCATTTAATAAAATTGTGTTTTATTTTAGTTTTTTTTATGTAATTCTAATTTAGAAGATTATGGTAACATTTAAATGAAAAGTGTTCAAATTGTTTGTCGCTGGAGCCCAGCATACAGCCCTGATGTGCAGACGCCGTGGGCCGAGGTTCAGGAGCAGAAATCACATTAACCATATATGATAAATATTTTTATTGCCTTTTTTTGCATATATTAATTTTTTTCCATTGTTTGGTGAAATGGACTTTTTATTATTCAGGAAGACAGCTGACTGCACGCGCCAGTAAAAGGACGACGGCACACATAGAGGGCGACGTTTTTTTGTTTTGCTGCCGGTGGATAATTGTTTTTTTCATAACTTTTACTCTAAATTTACCTTCAACCTGACGTCTTATTTGAGAGTTCAAAATGTTGCGTGCAGGAATGTCGTTTCGTTTTCTCTGCAGTCGTTCAATGATTTTATCAATGCAACACGTTATAGTTTAGAGCAGGGATCACCAACCTTTTTGTAACTGAGAGCTACTACATGGACACCGAGTCATATAAAGGGCTACCAGTTTGAAATACTCCTCTGAAATAACAAATTTACCTTTAGTTATATATTATTATTATTATTATTATTATTAATGATACTCATTTATCTATGTAAATACACTTGACAGTGACTATCAACAACGAATTAACTACATTTTACATTATAGACGCATCTCACTGATGAGTTGTGCACTTTTTATAGCAAGCCTGAGAGCTACTCATGTGCTCCTTGGGGGCTACCTGGTGCCCACGGGCACCACGTTGGTGACCCCTGGTTTAGAGTATAAATAGCATAAAAGGTAAAAAAAAAAACATTATATCCAGTGTTATTTCACTTTAAATGGCAAAAGGGTGTTGTGGCTCCCAGTGTTTTCTTTACTGTGGGAAACGGCTCCAAATGGCTGTTTGAGTGGTAAAGGTTGCTCTAGATCATAATTTTTCCACTAAAGTGTAGCCAAATTCCTGTTGTGAACAACGTCATAAGAGAATACTTCAGCCATGTCATTGTAACATCTCTTTGTAGCAGAACACTGATATATATCAGTATCAGTACGCACGGTGGCGTAGTGGTTAGCACGTTCGCCTCACACCGCCAGGGTCCGGGTTCGATTCCCGTCTCGGCCATGTGTGTGTGGAGTTTTTGCATGTTCTCCCCGTGCCTCAGGGTTTTTTTCTCTGGGTTCTCCGGTTTCCCCCCGGTCCAAAAACATGCACGGTAGGTTGATTGGCACCTTGGAAAATTGTCCCTAGTGTGTGAATGTGTGTGTGCCCTGCGATGGGTTGGCATTCCATCCAGGGTGTATCCTGCCTTAATGCCTATAGACGCCTGAGATAGGCACAGGCTACCCGTGACCCGAGGGAAAGATCGGATAAAGCGGTAGAAGATGAATGAATGAATGAATATATATATATATATATATATATATATATATATATATGTATATATATATATATATATATATATTATATATATATATATATATATATATATATATATATATATATATATATATATATAATATATATATATATATATTAGCATTCAGAAATTCACCAAAAGTGTCTTCTGACCTCCCCAAAACAAACAAATAAATAATAAAATGGTATTAATTAAAAATATCACTGACATTCTCTATAAATCCACCCCCTTTTATATATAACATGTGCACTGCTTGTTTCCATTGCGTTTTTAAAACCCCTAGTGGTGAAAAAAATGCAAACTGGGAAAATCTCTTCTGTCAGCTAACGCTAGCCTTTTAAGCTCATTAACTTTGTTGGATATGATGTGAAATGAATGTCTAATCCAAATCTATTCTTAGCTAGATGCATGTGAAGGCATTGTTCTAATAAAGTCTACCTCAAAGAATTTCAGTATAGAAATAAAGCTCATAACACTCTTACCCTCTGGGAAGATAAGAATTGGCAGCTTGGTTTTGTCATCAACATGATCTCTCAGCCTGCAGCACAAAAAAGGAACAGTATGTGTCCGAAGCACCTCAGTTCACACGAGTTCGTCGATAGCAGGTCAGATAAACATTTTTTACATTAAACTACTTGTATTGTGTTTTAATCACTGTATGTTTTATCCACCTTTTGGCCACTGCATGACGATCCTTAATCTCCGACCTCTCGAACCACACATGGGGGCATGTCCGAACCATTGCTCTCTGAATGACACCCATCATCCCACCATGGACTTGCCCCACCTATACACAGATCAGAGTATGTTCAGGACATACAGCAAGGTCTTAAATACAAGCATTTCTGCTCTGGTCACAATATTTATGCTCAATATCTTCAGCTCTACAAATGGTCTTGTTATTGGAAGGCCTACAAGCTCGTGTTAAAGATAAGGGCAGATGTCCTTATCCAGAGTTTTTTTTATTTATGTATATATAAAAGGAGTAACAATTACAAGCTCATTCTGGGCAAACTGGAATCATGCACCCAACATGCACATCATGTTTACAATCTCCTGCTCACAACTCAATACCTACTAAGCTCAACCTTACATGCTCTTACCTCCCTAATAAGCTTAAGCCTTGTTCTACAAATGCGTGGTCCATTTCTACTATCCCTAGTCCGACTATGGCATACTAGAGCTGGGAGATTACAATCGTCATTATCGAGTTTATGGTGATGTTGAAAATACGAAAATGTTACGATTTCACCCTGGTTTGGCACAGCGAGCTTCCGTAGTTCTCCGCCTCCTGTCCCGTACTTGTGAAATACCAAATACAACATGGCGGCGCTCTGACCAATCCGAAGAGCTAGTTTCCAAGAGGGGAGGGGTTTCATCAGTGGTATGGAAACGGTTCGGGTTTGCAACTTCAGACATTCAACAAGCCAAAGCCCCGCTGTAACATTTATCTAAAGTTTGTGGCGACTAAAGGAAGCAGCACGACTCATTTATTTCAGCATCTCAAATACAACCATGTTGTTGAATGGGGAGGTGTGTGGATCTCAAACACAAACACGTTGTTGAATGGGGAGGTGTGTGTAGTGCTGCGGGATAAACATGACATCGACAAACCCCAAAACACAGACTACATACAAATAATGGGGACACTTTCCTCACTCTATCCAAAATTGAATTTTGTTTTTAAAAAAAATAATAATAACAATTGAAGGATCAATTTATATGACAACTTGCCCAGCTCTATGGCATGCTGCTACCGACCACATCTTCTGAGCACCTACACCGTTTTCCAAAATCCTCATATTTCCTATCCACAACTTGAGGAATACAAGATTATGCTTCCACCATGACGCCTACAAACTACTATTCCAAAACTTGACACAGCACTGTTCTCTAATCAAATAGCTACTAAACTAACATTATAATCTATATTCTATTCAGCAGATGGTAAATAAACAGTGTCGATATCAAACCACATTTAATAAGGCCTACCATGGCGTAACATCGGTCATTCGCCAGAATGACGACGTCAATCGGAGAGGTGTGGTTAGCCACGCAAATCCCCCCGTTTCTCGGCCGGTTTTCTCTGCGATAATAAAAATACACGATATCAGCATTTGAAACGAGTGTTATTGAATAAAGGAAAAAGAAAAACAAAAAAGGTCTTCTGAACAGTCACACACTTATTGTGGTAGCGGATGGTGGCTGACAGTCCTCTGGCACAGATCCTGTAGCATGTAATGTGAATGAGATCACTGAGCCATTCTTTCACACTAAAGGAGACAGATTTGACTTTTAGCACACAGTCCAACTTCATATAAACCTAACTGTTCTGAGTTAAAGTTTAACCCGGCCGTTGGCCATCCGTTTGAATCATTATTCATGGAAAAACAATACCTGCTGGTGGGTAGAAGACCTACAAGCGATGTGCCGATCACCAGCCAGCTCAGTCCGATTACAGCCAAGGTGACCCTGTTTATTCAAAGAGACCATGTGGATAAAAAGGAAACTTTCTTGTCTTTCCAAAAAGGAAATGACAAGCTTTATTTCTAGTTAACCATCAGACTAAAAAAAAAGCATTAAAACAAATGAGGCCATCGAATGTCACTGCGAATTAAAAAAGGTATAAGATACTTTTATTGCTGTGCTGTGGGTCCTGTCCTGAATTTCAATTGTTATGTTGGCCATTGCGCACGGTGGCTTAGTGGTTAGCACGTTCGCCTCACACCGCCAGGGTCCGGGTTCGATTCCCGTCTCGGCTATGTGTGTGTGGAGTTCTCCCAGTGCTTCAGGGGGTTTTTCTCCGGTTTCCTCCCGGTCCAAAAACATGCACGGTAGGTTAATTGGCACCTTGGAAAATTGTCCCTAGTGTGTGTATGTGAATGTGAGTGTGTGAGTGTGTGAGTGCTCCAGGGTGTATCCTGCCTTAATGCCCATAGACGCTTGAGATAGGCACAGGCTCCCCGTGACCCGAGGGAAGATCGGATATAGCGAATGAATAAATTTTGGCCATTGCGAGCGCTACCTAACGTCGGATGTATGATATATCAATAGATCGTTTTTATACTCACCTGAGTGGTAGGAGAATGCAATAGCGAATGAACACGCCCAGACCCCATATAATGGTAAGGCGCACGCTGATGTAGTGGAAGTTGTTGTTAGTGCGAGTCAGGAGGTTCCAGGAGGCCAGCTCTTCAGAGGTGAAGCACTGAGTGACTTCGTCGTCGACGATGCTCTCAACACCCTTCTTGCAAAAATAAAAGACGTCGCAGAGCGTAAACTCGCCTTCGTTCAGAGACTGTGGATGAGAGCGTCGCAGTTCCCCGATCTCTTCTTTCATAGAAATATCATTCTTCTGTATTATTCCTGAAAGAACATTATACTGAATTTAGGGTAAATTTAAGATAGGTTATTGTTGTTATTATTGTTATTATTATTAATATGTAATTACATAATATTTAGACATGAAAGAGACAAAATTGTGATCTTTGCTAATCTTTCTATTATCTTTTCTCGTGTTTATTGCAATCTATACTCAATACAGTCATTTAAATTCAAATAACAGTCATCTTTATTGTCTTGACATTCGTTAATAAATGTAGAAGATGTTTATATTTGAGGACTTCTGCTGCTGATTACTGACGTTTTTGTAAATGTTAAGTCAGGTCAAGTCAAGTCCCCTTATTGTCACATCACCTCAAGGATGAGTGAAATTCTTGTGAGCTTGATCCCAGCAATGCAGGGACAATTTACAGAGGCAGTCTATGCAGATACTATATGCAGGGTGATATTTACATTCACAGCATTTAGCAGACGCCTGTATCCAGAGCGACATACAAATAGTGCTTTAGGTCTCCATCTAAGAATAAATTCATTCAGGTGTGGTTGATACAAACTTTAGGTAAAAATGAAATATATAGAACACAGAATGCAATATGTGGAGTACAATATATAGAATGCAATATATACAAAATACAAAATGCAAGCAAGATTATATATATATATATATATATTATAATTTTCCAAGGTGCCAGTCAACCTACCGTGCATGTTTTTGGACCGGGGGGAAAACCGGAGAACCCGGAGAAAAAACCCCCTGAGGCACGGGGAGAACACATGCAAACTCCACACACACACATGGCCGAGACGGGAATCGAACCCGGACCCTGGCGGTGTGAGGCGAACATGCTAACCACTAAGCCACCGTGCCTCTTACTTGCAATATTGCAATATGCAATATATACATAAATATTCCACAAGAGATGAGAGAGAGAAATTCATATGTTATATTAATGTCACATGAAACAAATCTCTAACTATATGTTACTACAACCTCCTGTAATGAAATACAGTCTCTGGAGAAAAAAATCAGTGGCTGTGTTTCTTAAACTGGTTAAAGTTCAGCAAAATGTGACAATGATGAAATGACTGACTTACTGGCAACATTGCATTTGCTGACTGTGGAAAAAGTTTCCCATTAAAAAACTGTTATATATATATATATATATATATATATATATATACTATATATATCCATGATATATATAGATAGGGTATATATATATATATATATAGATAGACACACACACACATTATATATATATATACACACACACACACACACACACATATAGATATATATGATATATATATATATATATAGATATATATATATATATATAGACACAAAACCACACCACATATGCATATATAATTTTGCTGTAATAGATAATTTTATAACCTATTACGCTTTGTCTGTCTCACACACACACACACACACACACACACACACACACACACACACACACACACACACACACACATATATAAATATATAGGGTTGGGAATCGAAATATATAGGGTTATAGGGATATGTAGGGATCTAAAACTGGATACTTAAGTTTAAGAATCGGAAACTTGTTATAAAATTAAAATTCCTCTTATTGATTCCTGGGTGCATTTTTTTTCCCCACCTGGCAATCTGCCAGGACCTTATGTGGCAATCTAAACATCAGTTTACAAGAAGGTATGCACTCAAAAGTGTGGCTACACTTTGTATAAACCCAAGACAAAGCTGAGTGAAAATATTGTAATACACTAATATGGTGCAAAAACAAAATATGAGTATGCATATGTGTTTGGAATCGTAATGGGAACCAATAATGATCGGAACCAAGAAGCGGAATTGTATTGAATAAAATGAAAATGATACCGAACCCTATATATATATATATGTGTGTGTGTGTGTGTGTGTGTGTGTGTGTGTGTGTGTGTGTGTGTGTGTTGTGTTGCTGTAATAGTTCATGGGGATTCTACTTCGTGCATGACAACTTTCCTAAAAGGAAGAAATGACAAGAGAACAATCCTTAGGTTTCTTATGCTTTAAGTGACAATATAAATATCCTCACCATTGGGGTGATGTGCAGGCTGTTGTTCCTTTTGCCCTCTCTGGATCCTCCGTGTGGCCCACTGCCCACAAAACAAGTTTATTTTTGGGTGACCTTTAACAAACATCCTCACACACTGGCTATAGCATATTACATTATGTTTTATCTATAGCGATTGGTCCATGGTAACCTCAAACAATATTTTTTTCCTTTTTTTATGCTGGAAGTGATGCTGATAATATAAATAATAATAATAATAATAATAATAATAATAATAAAGTGTTTGTTTAGTGAACCGCTTATTTAAGAATGGAATTAGTGTATTACAATGTCCACTGATGATTTATTCATTGACACAAATGTTGGCAAACTGGAATCATGCACACAACATGCACTAGTTGATTGACTATATATTTCATGATTTGGCCAAACATGAGATATATTTGCACTACAAAAAAACAGTGGCATTTTGTACACGTGTCTCAGTTTGTAAAGTTGATCCAAAAGCCCCTGAGATGTGTTCAGCTTCACCTCCAGTGTTTTGATCAGCACTTTAATGTAGAGATCAGTGAAGCCCAGCGAAACCCCAAACATGGCAGGGAACACGATGAGCCCCATCACGGCACACAACCACACCTGGACAATCCACAACATCACATCCCAGTATGTAGCCTCCATTTCACTACAGTGGTGGAGAACGCTCAGGTCAGCTGACCTGCACAAAAACACCACAGAATACTCATTGTGGGATCTTCATCTCCCCTGACAAACATGTACTAATATTCAATATGCAAAGATAGTAGTGATGTCATTATTATTATTTTTAGCAGTTTAAAGAAAGTGTGACTTCTTTTCAGGCTTCTCTCATTAGAAACTATGACTTTATAGTAGATAGTATTGTGTATAGTATAAATGGTTAGTTTAACAACAAGGGTAATAAACAAATAATATTAATTAAATGTTGACTATGATATATCCCATTGACTGTAACAATAATTTACTTTTAAAATATAGTAAAATAAAGCATACATCATTTGTGTGTGTGTAGAAATATCCTCACCATTGGAGGATATATATATATATATATATATATATATATATATATATATATATATATATATATATATGATATAAAACACCACACAAATTCATTTAGCAACTGTGTGTGTGTGTATGTGCGTGTTAGAATATTAATATATTAATACACACACACACACACACACACACATACATATATATATATATATATATATATATATATATATATATATATATATATATATATATATACACATAATACGGTTGCTAAATAAATTAATTACTGGTTAAAGTGATAATAATATAATACAATAATAATACAAAAATATAAAAAGAGCGCATGTATTTAGACACAAATAAAACAATTAAAGATGCTGGTATTCCGCCCAATGGATTTCTTACACATAATTCTTACCTTTAGCTAATCCCTTTAGTAACCTGAGAAGGCTGTACGCTTTCCTCCGACACGGTAAAGTGAAACTTTTTATAAACCCTGTGCATTTTATCAGCACTATTCACACTTCTAACAGACCTCGTGTTTAATGTTGTGTTTATCAGCTGACGATTCAAAGCGCTCGGCTGTAAACACTGTAACGTCACAGGAACAACGGAAACCTGAGCGAAAGAAAAAAGTTCATACCAAAAACTTCTCAAAGGTGCATAACAAAAACATTTTCACCTCATGTCATGTATATATGTTACATCCTGGAAGCGCTTTTATTTTTCTCCAAAAGTTTTGAATTTAGCCACAAATTTCATGTGCAACATTTCAACATTTTAAGCAACAGGGTTAAAGTAAGAAAAAACACAGATCACCTCCCCCTATTTCACCACTAATGGTTTCACCCATCCCCGCATGCAGATTAATTCAGATGCCAGTTGGGGGCGCTATATCACTGACCTTTTCATCATTTTCATTGTCATCATCATTGTCATTATTATTATTATTATTATTGTTATTTGTAGTATTATTAGTAGTAGTTGTTGTTATAGCACGATTCACGTTAATACAATATATAAGGTTTATTAAGTTAAACTGATTTGAAATTAAAAGTTCTGAATGTCTACATGTGAATGTCTAGGTTTCACATGTGAAGAAAGATAAACCAACATAAAGTCCTGTAAGATCGGACAAAAGGATGGCATTTTAAAGCTGAGGGGGAAAAAATGGAAGATCAATAAAAACAAGGTTTGGCTGGTGCTAATAAAGCAATTTGAAATGTCCTGAAAAGATTGCTAACTTCTGGAGTATTAACAACGGCACACAAAATAATAATATAATATATGTAATATAATAAGAATAATAATTAATAATAATAATAATAATAAAGGTATTAATAATTCATGAGGGAAAATATTGTGAAAGCTGTAAAGAACAACAAAGTACACACACACACACACACACACACACACACACACACACACACACACACACACACACACACACATATATATATATATATATATATATATATATATATATATATATATATATATATATATGATGACTACCCCATGATGACTAAAAACAACTTAAAAGAAGCAGACAAATATCACAATTGAGCAACTGAACACCACTTGTTGCAATAATTTCGCATGCTTTACCCATACAAATGTAAAATTCGAAACAGAATATAGGATTACTTTAATATTAAATAAATGTTACCTGTGTTGCAATTAAAATCTAAATAAATCAGATTGGGACTTTGCCAACATTTTTATAAAAATATTAGGGTACGAATTAGGATGTCTAAAATGAATACTAACATAACTAAACGCATTTATTTAAAAAAAAAATGATGCAGGTAAATATAAATAACTTTAATTAAATACTCATTCAAAGGGGCACGGTGGTTTAGTGGTTTAGCACGTTCGCCTCACACCGCCAGGGTCCGGGTTCGATTCCCGTCTCGGTCATGTATGTGTGTGTGTGGAGTTTGCATGTTCTCCCCGTGCCTCAGGGGTTTTTTTCTCCGGGTTCTCCGGTTTCCCCCCCGGTCCAAAAACATGCACGGTAGGTTGATTGGCACCTTGGAAAATTGTCCCTAGTGTATGAATGTGTGTGTGAATGTGTGTGTGTGTGTGCCCTGCGATGGGTTGGCATTCCATCCAGGGTGTATCCTGCCCTTAATGCCCATAGACGCCTGAGATAGGCACAGGCTCCCCGTGACCCGATGGAAGATCGGATAAAAACGGTAGAAGATGAATGAATGAATGAATAAAATACTCATTCAAAGGGGCACGGTGTGGTTTAGTGGTTAGCACGTTTGCCTCACACCGCCAGGGTCTGGGTTCGATTCCCTCTCGGCCATGTGTGTGTAGTTTGCATGTTCTCCCCGTGCCTCAGGGGGTTTTTCTCTGGGTTCTCCGTGTGTTTGTGTCCTGTGATGGGTTGGCATTCCATCCAGGGTGCCTTAATGCCCATAGACGCCTGAGATAGGCACAGACTCCCCGTGACCCGAGGGAAGATCGTATATAGAGGTAGAAGATGAATGAATGAATGAAATATTCATTCATTCATCTTCTACCGCTTTATCCGATCTTCCCTCGGGTCACGGGGAGTCTGTGCCAATCTCAGGCGTCTATGGGCATTAAGGCAGGATACACCCTGGATGGAATGGCAACCCATCGCAGGGCGCCACACACACACACATTCACATTCATACACTAGGGACAATTTTCCAAGGTGCCAATCAAACCTACCGTGCATGTTTTTGGACCGGACCGGGGAGGAAACCGGAGAAACCGGAGAAAAAAAAAACCCCTGAGGCACGGGGAGAACATGCAAAAACTCCACACACACACATGGCCGAGACGGGAATCGAACCCGGATCCTGGGTGGACGGTGTGAGGCGAACGTGCTAACCACTACGCCACCGTGCCCCTTATGAATGAAATATTCATTATTTTCCAAAGCCACCGGTGCGGTGTTGTGCACTACGGTGTTTGTGCTTCGGTTATTATAGGACCACAGTGTCACTCCAGGCCGAGCGATGGCGCTGCACTGACTCTGGTTCTTCTTAGTCTGTCGGAGAACGCAGTGGAGACGGTAGCTCTCGGCGTCCCTTAAAGTGAGAAAGTTTCGGAAGATGCCTGATAGTGACGTCAACGTGTTTATAGTGAATATTGCGGTCGGATCGCTGTGTTTACGCTCGCCGCCACGTGTTCAGGTGTAATATAGAAGTGTAAGTGAACGGAAATAAAGTGTAGAAGGCGGCAGGATGGAGGAATACAGCACGACTGTGCGGGCATCCGGATATGTTTTGAGTTCGTTGATGTTCCAGCATCTGAACAGCGACTGTGATGTGGTGAGTTTCTACACCGGAATATTTATCTTGTTTATCACATTTAACTCACTTTATCTTACGGAATGTCTTTAGTTTAGTGAGACAGCAGTGCATAAACATATCTGTACTGAGGAGTGGTGCGTCCGTCACGTGATCAGACTCTGCGTGACACTCCAAAGTGGATGATACAAAAAGAAGAGTTACTGATGGACAGTGTTGGGAAAGGTTACTTTGAAGATGTAATAGGTTACAGATTATATATATGATGCTGTTCAAAATGTAATAAGTGGTGTAACTTTTCAGTTACCTTATAAAAGTAATTTAACTGATTACATTTGAGTACTTTCATTTGCCCACTAGGTGGCGCTCGGAAAAAGTGGGTTATATTTTGATATTTTGGGTGGGGGGGGGGGGGGGGGCGTGGGGGTGGGGGGTGGGGCAGGGGGGGGGGTTGTTATATTGTGGGGGGACGGTGGTTTAGTGGTTGGCACGTTCGCCTCACACCTTCGATTCCCGTCTCGGCCATGTGTGTGTGGAGTTTGCATGTTCTCCCCGTGCCTCAGGGGGTTTTTCTCCGGGTTCTCCGGTTTCCTCCCCGGTCCAAAAACATGCATGGTAGGTTGATTGGCACCTTGGGAAATTGTCCCTAGTGTATGAATGTGTGTGTGTGTGATTGTGAGTGTGTGTGTGTGCCCTGTGATGGGTTGGCATTCCATCCTGGGTGTATCCTGCCTTAATGCCCATAGACGCCTGAGATAGGCACAGACTTCCCCGTGACCCGAGGGAAGATCGGATATAGCGATAGAAGATGAATGAATGTTATATTGTGGTCTTTGAGATTTGTAATCGTCAACATTTTCAAAAGTAAATGTAATTTAATTACACGTTTTTTTTTTTCTCGGTAACTGTAATGAACCATACTGTCCTGATATGAATACTGCATGTGCATATCATGTCTGTGTCCTTTAGGAGGGTTTATTACTTGGTGAAAGTGTTGGAGAGGAGAAGAGCAAAATCACCGACTCCCAAACGGATCACATACAATTCGTACACACAATAAGTAAGTGATTATTATAACCTATCTCACTAGATTGCTGTGAGTATAAATCCCGTGACGGTCCCTTTCTTCTGAAGAAGGCAAAGGAATTATATATCGCGCTCTTTTTTTCCAGATATTCAGAAACACATCACGTGCAAGAGCACGCACAGGTATATCAGACCCTTTCAGTGCTGCTTTTCCATTAATGCTTCATTTTTTGCTGTTATTGATTTATGATTCTTGTTTGCTTTTTTTTTTCCTTTTAGCTTTTATAACAACACGTGTGAAGTAGACCGAGAGAAGATTAGACGGGTTCTGTCCAATCTCAAAGAGGTATCCTGAGCAACGCCATACACTTAGTATGTGGGTCTTTCAGAACAGTTGATTCTGATTAGGAACCATTGAACACACACATTGTTTCGGATCAGTTTACTTATTGGTCTGAATGAATGTCGCTTATAACAATAGTTACATACTGTACATACAATTCGTAACCAATAAGTAAGTGATTATTATAACCTATCTCACTAGATTGCTGTGAGTATAAATCCCGTGACGGTCCCTTTCTTCTGAAGAAGGCAAAGGAATTATATATCGCGCTCTTTTTTTCCAGATATTCAGATTTGTTTTTTTTTTTTCTCGGTAACTGTAATGAACATACTGTCCTGATATGAATACGCATGTGCATATCATGTCTGTGTCCTTTAGGAGGGTTTATTACTTGGTGAAAGTGTTGGAGAGGAGAAGAGCAAAATCACCGACTCCCAAACGGATCACATACAATTCGTACACACAATAAGTAAGTGATTATTATAACCTATCTCACTAGATTGCTGTGAGTATAAATCCCGTGACGGTCCCTTTCTTCTGAAGAAGGCAAAGGAATTATATATCGCGCTCTTTTTTTCCAGATATTCAGAAACACATCACGTGCAAGAGCACGCACAGGTATATCAGACCCTTTCAGTGCTGCTTTTCCATTAATGCTTCATTTTTTGCTGTTATTGATTTATGATTCTTGTTTGCTTTTTTTTTTCCTTTTAGCTTTTATAACAACACGTGTGAAGTAGACCGAGAGAAGATTAGACGGGTTCTGTCCAATCTCAAAGAGGTATCCTGAGCAACGCCATACACTTAGTATGTGGGTCTTTCAGAACAGTTGATTCTGATTAGGAACCATTGAACACACACATTGTTTCGGATCAGTTTACTTATTGGTCTGAATGAATGTCGCTTATAACAATAGTTACATACTGTATAGTAACCTTTTCATGCACAGGCATTGTAAAGATTTGCTAATCATTTTACGTGTCGCAACGGATTCATATTTCTCTTAGCTTTGTTGTTTGATACAGATAAATAACACACACTTTTTTCTCTTCCTCTGTCTCTATGCATTACGTTTGATTCAGTTAAATTTGATCTCATAGGACTTTATCTCTCTGTGTGATTTAATACAGGAAAAATGTATATAGATAAATAAATTATAGATAAAAAAAATGTAACTAGAAGTACTACTTTTTTTATATTAAAGAGCAGTACAAAATATACCAGAGTAAAATAAGACAGGCCTCTTAAAATGTACAAGTAATTTGTTTCCCATTTTAGAAAAATGTACATTCTATTGCTGTAATTCCAAACCCATTTACTGTATTTTTTTTTTAAAAAGAAGCTTTCATTGCCTTTTCAACTATATATAACTGACGCAGTACACAGCGAAATGAGACGACGTATATCCAGAACCTTGGTGCTGCATAACATATTCACGTCACACAACATCGAGCTACAGAACACAGAGCTGACGACTAGACCAAGTTAAGTCCTAGCCACATAAAGTGCAAACTAGTACAAACAGTGCAACACGAAACAGTGAAGAACCAACAACACAAAACAGTGCAGGACAAATACGCAAAAACACAAAATAGCAACAACCTGTAACCTACTCTTTGTCTATACAGTACAATGTGCAAATAGTGTAAATGTACAAGTAATAAAAGGTAAATGGTAGTGACAATGTGCAAAAAGACAAGCAGAGCAGCAGTGGTGAGATGTCAGTTGTAAGTCGCTCTGGATAAGAACATCTTCCATATGCTGTAAATGTAATAATTTATGTATGAAGTTGAATGTGTGTGAGAGAGAGAGAGAGAGAGAGAGAGAGAGAGTACAGTCCCAGATCGGTTGTGTGTGTTGAGAATCCTGATGGCTTAAGGAAAAAAGCAATTGCACAATCTGGTTGTGAGGCCCGAATGTATCGGGAACCTCTACCCTGATGACAGTAGTGTGAAAAGTGTGTGTGAGGGGTTGCGTATGCAGTGTGTGGTGTAAATGTCTGTGACGGAGGGGAGAGAGAGACTCCAATGATCTTCTCTATTTAATTGTCATATTACATTTAAGCGTAAATGCAAATATATAAATGCAAAAAAATCATCGATAAAAATGTATTTCAAATGGTTCTAAATAAATGTAAATACACTGTTTTTTTGTTTGTTTAGTTCGAAATAGTTTTGCAATAATTTTTATATATATAAACCTATACTTAAACCTGTGTGTGTGTATATGTGTATGTGTATATATATATATATATATATATATATATATATATATATATATATAGTCTATATATATATATATATATCGAGAGAGAGAGAGAGAGAGAGAGAGAGAGAGAGAGAGAGAGAGAGAGACACACACACACACAGGTTTAAGTATAGGATTATATATATATATATATATATATATATATATATATATATCATATACACACACACACACACACCACACACACACACATGTTTAAGTATAAGGTTTACATAAGGAATTGTCTGTGTCATTGCTTTGTAATATGTTTGTAATTTTTCCATCACAGGAAGTTGTGTCAGTTATGTCAAAGATATAATAATTGATTATTATGATGTGGCATCATTAAACTGGTTTCCTCTCTCGTTTCGAGTAAAGGAGAACGTGATTGGCTGGTACCGCCAGCGGAGAAACACCAGTCAGCAAATGACTTTGAAAGAGCAGTTGGTCCATCAGAATTTGCGGAAGCTGCTGCCGTATCAGGAACTCGTTTTCTTGCTGCTCACACCATCCGAAGTGACGGTGTCTCGCTCCACCCACCGCCTAGAGTACACCGCCTTCTTATGGAACGGCAGGTCAGACGCCCGTGTTTACGATAAACGAAGTAGTTCAGCCAAAAGATAACACTTTATTCAGCTTGGATGCATTTGTGGTTCTAACATTGATGTACTTTTTCTGTGCGACAGTCATTACAGTAATATCTCAGTCTCAGTGAGCAACTTGGGAACACTGGAGCAGCAGGATTACTGGAGAGTCTCTGCTACGTGTCCATCCCTGAGTCACTGTCAAGCCATAAAACAGCACAGGTGCTCTAAACATCCGATTACTGTATAACTCCTCCCCCTTCTGTAGCGAGGCGGGCTAGTGGCAGGTGGGGGGTAATTCTACATAACAAACACTTTTAATATTTGAGACTGGCTGGGTGAGCACCAGATACATACATAACAAACATTAACATTAAAAATGCATGCATGTTAACACTCAATTTATCACCATGCCTAATGCGCCATCTGGTGGAACATCAGAAAAACAGCCTAAAAACAATTGATGCACAAACAAAACCACTGTAGCTGCATGTCTTTGAACCGTAACTCATCTCTCTGTCTCCTAATTTTTGTTATTCATAATAAATTCTTTCATTCATCTTTTCTCTCTCTCTCTTTCTGTCTTTTAGAGTCAAATTCTTCTCTTCGGTGCAGGATCTCCGCGAGGTGGAGAACGTAAACGACATGAACGACGCCTTGTTGGATGAAATGAAGGTATCCGTTGGGCTCCTAGTCGCATTTAAGGGGGCCTATGCTTGCGTTTAAACCTGACCATGTTTTGTTTCAGAGCGCTTGTGTAAGAGTGGAGGAGAGCGAGCGGAGGGTGGAAAAGCTCCAGGCAGAAATCGCGGAGCTGAAAAAGGCCGTCGGAGAGCGGAGGAAAAAACAGCATTCCGGTGAGAGCAAGAGAGCTTGTGATTCGAGGTGTTTTTAACTGTGTGCGAACGCTTGTCAGTGATGCAAATCTGCAGTTGTTAAAGCACACATTAATACCACGAGCTGAGTGATTTTATACATATACATCTTCATAACAGGACAAAATTTCAATTCCATTTAGGAATGAAAAACATTTTACCATACTGTCGTGTCCAGATTTGATGGTTGAACGCGGGTTTGGGAGGGAATATATTTACGTGTGTTTGTGTGTGTGTGTGTGTGTGTGTGTGTGTGTGTGTGTGTGTGGGGGGGATATATAATATATATATATATATATATATATATATATATATATATATATATATATATATATATACTCAGATATATATATATATATATATATATATATATATATATATATATATATATATATATATATATATATATATTATATATTTATATTTTTACCCCGTGCCTCAGCAGGTTTTTCTCAGGGGTTCTCCGGTTTCCCCGGTCCAAAAACATGCATGCACGATAGGTTGACCTTGGAAAATTGTCCCTTGTGTGTGAATGTGAGTGTGAATGTGTGTGTGTGTGTGTCCTGCGATGGGTTGGCATTCCATCCAGGGTGTATCCTGCCTTAATGCCCACAGACGCCTGAGATAGGCACAGACTCCCCATGTGACCCGAGGGAAGATCGGATATAGCGGTAGAAGATGAATGAATGAATGAATATATATATATATATATATAGATATATATATATATATATATATATATATATATATATATATATATATATATATATCTATATAGCTATATCAGGGGTGGCCAACTAGTAGGAGGCTAAGAGCCTTTGTTACTGCAAAGAGCCACATCATACACATGGGTACACATGAACATCATCCCATTCCCATTGACGCATGTTATGTGAAAGCTCCTAAAGAGCCGCATGAGACTCGGGAGCCACAGGTTGGCCAGGCCAGATATAGATATATAGCTACAGTACAGTACATTGAATACAGCAGCAGTGTAGATATTAACACAGCATTCTACTTGTCAGTTATTTGTTTGTTTTTTTTATTATCACAGATATATTTTATAAGTAAATCCTTACAAAACTTTGCTTGTTACAGAAAGAACAGAAAGTTCTCCTCCTGAAGAACCCAAGGAGAATGTGCTTCTGTGCGCAGCTCTGAAAGCACTGTTCCCGGACACACCGTCGTTACGCTGCCAGTCTCTGAGTGCTGAGGGTTTCCCCGTACTGAACAGGTGCTGCTCCGAGGACCACGGCGTCAATGTTTCCACCAGACTGCCACTGCTGTTACTGCAGTGTGGTCATGCGGCGAGGAAGAGGAGGACGAATTCAGGCTACAGGCCAAAGGGGAAATATCAATCCGCAGGCGTTTCGCCAAAAGGTAAAAGGAGGAAAGTGAACACGGAACTGAGCGAGACGCTGTCTGAAAGCGAGTCTGACACGGAGGCGAGCAGCCCGAACCACAGCAACTCCCCTGTGTTTTAAATACTTGTGTGTGTATGATGAGATATATGCATACATATGTACGTATGTGAGATTTTATATTTTTATACATACACACACACACACACACAATTATTGCTGGGTTTTATTAAATTTTGTAATATAAATGTGAAAGTGTTCACTGTTAAAAAAAAAATCCTTTTGCTGTGCAAATTGTTAATGATGTTACTTTTTGTAATAACCCGTTTTTGTCCTGTTTAGTTTCACATGTAGCCCGGTGTATAAATTATACCATTAAACCGTCACTTAATTAATGCGTCCTTATTTATTTATTAAAGAGCAAATCGCTGCTGTTTGTCAGCTCTAAAGTTAATAACGACTATCTTTAATTGCTATTTATTTTTAATACAATTTCAGTGCATTTATAAGTAGGGTAATAAAATATACAACAGAGATGCAAATCATAAATCGTGTTTAATATTTATAATCTATTAATCAAATACATAAGTAAAGGTTTTGTTTTAACACAGTTATAAGTTTTTATTCATTTATAGAATAAAGGTTTTGTAATCTATGAAGCCTATCAATCACTCAATAAACTGTGAAAACAAAATATATTTTATATTATTTATATATATAAAGTTATATTAGTTAAAGATACAATTACTAAAGATGTAATGGTCATATATATTTTATTTTAAAAGCTTTTATATTGCAGAGAAAGTAAAGGGGGAGAAAAAATGTGTACAGTTGATCATTTTATTCGGTTCATTAATAAAGCACATAATTACATATTTTCCTACTCCATGTGTCTGATGCCACAAATGTTGGGGTCTTTGATAAACTGTGGATCTTTCAGTGTAACGGACATGAAACCTGAAACAAAGAAACATGAATTTTTTAAAAAACATTTTCCCACCATACATTCAGAAATACAAGTGTGTGTCTTAGGGACCTGGTTGTGTCATTCAGCATAAAAGTATGTCTTTTTTTTTTTCAGTGTGCAGTGAGGAGGGGGAAAAAATGCAAAAAAAAAAAAATCCAGGGATCACCGACCTTTTTGTAACTGAGAGCTACTACATGGACACTGAGTCATAGAAAGGGCTACCCAGTTTGAAATGCTCCTCTGAAATAACACATTTGCCTTTAGTATAAAGGCAAATTTAGCAATATATATATTTATATAAAAAAGCTAATTTTGCCTTTAGCAATATATTATTAATGATATTCATTTATCTACGTAAATACACTTATGATTTCTGACAGTTACAATGAGTAAACTACATTGTAGATGCATCTCACTGATGAGTTGTTCAATTTGTATAGCGGGCCTGAGAACTACTCCTGGGGGGGGATTTTTTTTTACCTTAAATATCTCATTGAAATTTTATTCTTTTACTTTCAAATAATAAAACCATGAACCCATAATTGCGATCTGACATCTTTAACCGGTTACATAGGGAGGAAAAATAGCCCCTGTGTTACCCATTGAGCGAGCTCTCTTAATGGCTTTCGTCACCTCCCTCTGCTTGCGTCCGCACAGACCTGCAGATACAAGCACTTAGATTTCATCAAGTAATTAACATTTAAATGTGAAATTTAAATTTCCCTGCCGTTCAGAGCGTGGTGAGAACGGCTCACCTGTGATGTGCCGGCCGTAAATTCTGCCCGTGTGCGGCGAGATGAACTGTGACAACAACTGTGAACAATCGTTTATTTGCGTTATATTAAATGCTGCTTAAATATAAAACTCATGCCTCGGAATTTAGACCACTCACCTGGATGTTTTTATAATCCACCGACACGTTACACAGGATGCAGCCCTTCTGCGCTTCCTTATATGGATTTTCCATCGGAATGGGCTAAAAAGGAAGGAAAAAAAAAAACATACTAAATTCGTGGATCTAACTGATTTCTGTATATACACCGAGAAAAATCGCCATTACATACCATGTCTTTCAATTTGTCCTCCTGGTGGGTGCTGGACAAACCCCGGAGACATTGCACTGTGAATCAGGGGTGAAAATCATAATCATAATATATATAGAAGTGACATAATGAAGCATTAATAGCCTTAACAAGATAAGGATTATAAACTGATTGGAAAAAAACGAATATTATTTGTCCCACACATTTGTATAGAGTACGACGTAGTGAAACGCTTCAGTAGGTACATAAGATATTTTTAACATTTACATTTACGGCATTTGGCAGGCGCCCTTATCCAGAGCGACTTCTAACTGAGCAATTGAGGGTTAAGGGCCTTGCTCAAGGGCCCACTAGTGGCAGCTTGGCGGTGGTGGTGGGGTTTGAACCCGTGATCTTCCGGTCCAGAGCCCAACACCTTAACCACTGCGCTACGACCATCCTCCCTACAACAACACAGACTGTATTAAAGGAGGTTACATTGGGCAGGTATAACACAGTCTAGTATAGATTTTAAACGGGTATACATTCAGAAAAAATTTATAACATACTAACATCTTAATGTTTAGATGTTTGGGTGGAAAAAAGAACAAAAATAAAGTGTTGGTATTTAATGTCTTTTTTTTGTTTCAGTTGGTTAGTTAGTTGTAAGAGGGGTGCCATGTTTTCTGTGGAATGCTGGTGATGATGATTATTTTCCCCATATGTCCAGATGTTCATTTGAAGCAAGCAGAGCTTATATTTAATCTCATTTATATAACAACGCAGTTGAGGGTTGACATTTTGCCGTCTCAACTCATTCATTCATCACCTCTTTAGGCTGCACCTATTAGGGTTGATAAGCATATCAGATATCAGATGCCCTTCCTAACACACCCATTTCTCCAGGCTTGGGACAGTAGAGTAGATGCAGTAGATGCGGCAGTAGATGCACTGGCCTTCCTCAGTTGCCCACTAGTGGAAGCTTGGTGGGATTATACTATTACATTTTATTTACAGGCGCCTTTCTCAAAACACACCGCACAATAAGTGACAAAAGCAGCACAGGAAAACACACAGAAACATCATGTAGAAAGTAGGGATGCACCGAATCTTCAGCCACCGAAAATGCACTTTTGGGCCATGATAAAAGACTTTTATCACCGAAACAACGCGTCCCAAACAGTATGCTGTGTGATGACGTAAACAGAAACCCCGTCCTGCACGTGCTTGTTTGAAGTAGAGACGTGCGCGAGACGGATTTAAGTCGCTTCCGACCTTGTGTCTGAATATCATTTCATTTACTTGCTTTTTACAGTAGATTCATAACAGTTTGTTTTTAGTATTTATTTATATATATATATATATATATATATATATATATATATATATATATATATATATATATATATATATATATATATATATATATATATATATATATATATACACACACACACACACACACACACATTCATACACACATTCATTCATACGCTATGGACAATTTTCCAAGGTGCCAATCAACCTACCGTGCATGTTTTTGGAGGAAACCGAAGAACCCGGAGAAAAAAACCCCTGAGACACGGGGAGAACATGCAAACTCCACACACACATGGCCGAGACGGGAATCGAACCCGGACCCTGGAGGTGTGAGGCGAACGTGCTAACCACTAAGCCACCGTGCCCCCCTTATATAATTTTCTAAGACCATTTTGCAGGAGTGAACAACTGTATTCTCCCGTAACCCACACCCGCGTTCACCATCAAATCTCGTCCCATGCCGCACTCATTTGTGTCGGGTCCTGCAGGAGGGCAGGTCTCTGCTCCAAACATCTTGGACGCTTTGCTTAATATAAGAGGAACGTGACACAAAAAGGGAAAAATTCCTCCGTCTGTGACAGACGTTTTTGAAAAGGAAAGGAAGTTTCCAGGTGATAGTGTCAAGGAAAAAGAGCATTACACTAAAGACTATGGAATTCATCATACTTGTTCTGAATGCACTTTATTGTCATCGTCATACAGAGAAAATACATATTTCATTTTACAACCTTTCAGCAGGCCAGAAGGCCAGTACATTATTATTTAATCTACACATTATATTAAAGTGTGGTTTTTAGAAGTAATTAAAGAGTGTGGTTAAGATTTACGTTTGATCTTTTTATTTTATACTGTGCATTGTGCTAAATAAATATTTTGTAATTGATTTATTCTTGAAACTTTAATGTTAATTTATGTAATTGCAATGCCTTGATTTTAGTAGGCTTAATACACAGCCTTAAATTCATACCAATAATTGCCATAAATTCTTTCGCCGTTTCGGTTTTCGGCCTTGGATTCCTATTTTTCGGTTTCGGCCAATAATTTTAATTTCAGTGCATCCCTAGTACAAAGACATAAGAACATCCAGAAAGCAAGCAAAGAAACTAGAATAGGAGAGATGAGAGTGAGGGCCAGGGCAAGCAAACTAGACACTGTATGCTATTTGAAACCGGTGAGATGTGAGTCTAGATTTAAAGATAGAGAGAAAGAGAGAGAGAGAGAGAGAGTCAATATTCCGTATATATGGAGGTAAACATTTCCCGAGCCGGGGAACAGAGCAACAGAATGCCCTCTCTCCCATTATGGTGAAATGGGCGGTCCAGTGGTTAAAGTGCTGGGTTTCTGATCATAAGATTGGGGGTTCGATCCCCAACACCACTAAGCTGCCACGGTTGAGCCCTTGAGCAAGGCCCTTAACCCCGTTTGCTCCAGGGGCGTCGTACGATGACCTGACCCTGCGCTCTGACCCCAGATTCCTGGGGTATGCAAAAACTGGTAGGGATGTAGCTCAGCGCTCTAAGGCACCGGGGCTCCTGATCGGGGTTCGATCCCCGGTATCGCCAAGCTGCTGCCCTTGGGTCCTTGAGCGAGTTCTCCAGGGGGCGCTGTATCATAACTGACCTTGCGCTCTGACCAAAAGAAGCTGGGATATGTGAACAAAATTATTTCACTATACTGTAATGTATATTTTACTATATATTCTATAGTATATAGAATATTCTATTCTAACAGAGAGTTGAAGGGAACCTGCGACCTTCTGGACCGGAGCCCCAATACCTGACCACCGAGCTACCCTATCTGTATGTATGTATATATATATATATATATATATATATATATATATATATATATATATATATATATATATATATATATATATATATATATATATATAAATATATATATAGATATACAGAGAGAGAGAGAGAGAGAGAGAGAGAGAGAGAGAGAGAGAGAGAGAGAGAGAGGAGAGCATGATTACGTCATATTTATGTCATATTATCGAGGCGTTAAGGACTCGGCCAAGAACTACCAGGAAAGATAGACGGATAAATGCACACAAACGCCGCTTCTAAAATAGAAAAGATAATAAATAAATATCGTATTTAGTACCTGAAATGTTTGGTATGACTCCATGTTTTGACAGCGCTGTCTGTAACACTCGGTAATTTAAAAGGGCAAGCATCTTCCCAACGCTGCATTAGTGAGCCGCCATGACACTTCTTCCTCGTTCTACACTGTGCAATTTTGAAGCACCGCCATCTGGTGGATTTTAGACATAAGTAAACAAACAAAAATAATAAATAATGTGTTGGGTATAAAGTATATACACTCATTGATTTCATATTCAGTATGTTTTGTTAATCGGCGTTCACTTTCTGCATTCAATTTATTCGTATTACCCTTTCTCTTGTTGTTATTATTATTATTATTATTATTATTATTATTATTATTAGTAGTAGTAGTAGTAGTAGTAGTAGTAGTAGTAGTAGTAGTAGTAGTAGTAGTAGTAATATTTTTCTAGTTAATTTCCATGTATTATTTATTATTTAGATTCGACAAGAAATGAAACACTCTGTACAATGTAATGCGTTCTGAGAATTCTTTTTACAAATCACCATCATGTGCACGTGTGTTCATACAATGATTTGATTTATAGACTACAAATAGACAGACTATGTTATTCTGTAGTGCTTAAAGCTGGTCATAAACAATACAGTTCAGTTAAAGAGATAAATTGGTCATTGGGATTTTATGGATATAGTGTCAGTATAGACAGATGATGATAAAAAGAAATGATTCCATTAAATGCATATAATGCATAATGCATACAATGTGCATATGCATTTTACATAGCATTTTGCATATGCATTTTGCATAGATATAATATTTTAGACATTATTTCCTAGTTTGTATAATGGCAGTTTGTATTTAAGTTTTTTAAGTTTTTAAGGCAATTATTTTGCTAATAGGAAAGGGTGACTGTCACTGATGGCTTGTGGCTTAAACTTAGAAACGTGGGTCTTTATATCAGCATTCTCTGGTGTTTACCTACATAATAAGAAATGACTTTGGTAGAGCTGAGTCTTGCTCAAGGGGATTTGAGCCTGCGATCTGTCGGTCCAGAGTGTAATGCCTTAACCACTGAGATCCCACCTCCGTCTTTATAAAACACGGCTGAAATTTTCCAGCTGGACAAAATGATCATCTAATCATAATGTTCCATCATTTCCCTTTTCACCAGAGCAGGGTAAACTACACACAATCAAATACACCCCCTCACAGTAAATTACACTATGAATGAATGGATTTGACTGTGTGCCGTTTATATGGGCAGTCCCAGTCACGTGTCGTAATTTCTGACTCGGGATTGGTTGGTTTCCCAGCACTATCATTTTGAACCAGGACCTGCCCTGAGCATCACCGTGCTGTTGACAGCTAAGCTTGTTGTTATAGCTTGTTGTTCCTTATAGCTTGTCCAGGAGCTTAGTTATGATCCCGATGAGGCTTATTTGTAAATATCCATATTCGTTATAAGTCCAGATGGATGCAGTCTGCAGCTGCTATATGAGTTATAAGGCGGTAGTGGTAGATAGCGAGGTTAGCCTGTAGTTAGGCAGCGATACAAGTGGAAAGAGATGAGTAAAGGCTCTGCAGTCCAGAGTGAATTAGTTGTAAAACGCAGCTGCTGGAACAAAAAGCGAAACCGAGATGGAATGAAGAGTGATTTAACTCCGGCTAAGAAGCGGCTCAGTGCTGAGCAAAGCAAAACAACTGAACATAGAAACCTGAGTCACATCAAAACAGAAGCCCATGTAACCGAGCAGGTAAACCCACAGTTGTAATGTTTAACAGAACTAGCAGAGCATTTTATCAACAATTTTTTATTAAAAATTTTTCACGACGGTATATAAGTCGACTCTTATACACATTACTTTGCGAGAAGAGTCGACTCATATACATTACTTTGCGGGAAGAGTCGACTCGTATACATTGCTTTGCGAGAAGAGTCGACTCTTATATACATTACTTTGCGAGAAGAGTCGACTCGTATACATTACTTTGCGGGAAGAGTCGACTCGTATACATTACTTTGCGAGAAGAGTCGACTCTTATATACATTACTTTGCGAGAAGAGTCGACTCATATACATTACTTTGCGGGAAGAGTCGACTCGTATACATTACTTTGCGGGAGTCGACTCATATACATTACTTTGCGGGAGTCGACTCGTATACATTACTTTGCGAGAAGAGTCGACTCCTATATACATTGCTTTGCGAGAAGAGTCGACTCATGCATTTATTTTATAAAGTGCAGCATCGACTCTATGCCTTGCTTTACTATAAGAGTCGACTCTCCTACGTTGTAATCGCCTACTATAGTATACTACTAGTATACTCCTACTATACGAATCGACTCTTGTCCTTCGCGTTTTCTAAAATGCAGTGTTGACGCATACATTGTTATACTACATGAGTCGACTCTTATGCTTTACTCGTATAAAGGGCAGAGTCGACTCTTATACTTTGCTTTAATACAAGAGTCGACTCTTAAACGCTGCACGTGTAACATGTGAAGAGTCGTATCTTATTCGTATGTATTGCTGTGGTAAAATAAAGTAATTTTTTTTAATTAGTTGACTCTTCCTCAGAGCAATTCAATAAAACCATGCGCATTGGCAAGCAAGCGTTTTCATTATAATGATGCAAAATATATTGTTGACTCTTGAACTGTATTGCACTATAAATGGAATTGTTTCAATGGATTAATTGCATTAGATTTGTTTATTAAACTGGAAGAAATAACACTTGATTAAGTAGATTTAAACATTAGTTTAAATAATTAATTTATTTATAAATATTATGAAATCATAAATAAACTTTCATTTTAATAGAATATATTTTGGTATATTGCAACATTTCCTTTTGACCCTTGGCATTTAATAAAGTGTAAAATATTTTGCTATTTTATTTAAAAAGAATTTTTGTTTTGTTGTTGTTATTTAATCAATTATTGTTACATTTAAGATTTACTATGATGTAATATTGCACACATTTGGAATATATCATCGTTTTTGCTCATTTTCCAGTTCTATAGTGACAGTGAGGATCTCTTTGATGGTTACGACAGCATCATCGCTGACACCTCCTTCCTCGCCAAGCTGGACGATGTTGAACAAGTCCGAGTGCCACAAACCACCGCGAGCACTGCTGATCATCTCGCAGACTTCACGGACAGTTTCCACGATGCATCACTGCGAGACTTGCCGAGTTCTCAGCTTGCGTTTCAGCAGGACGTGCAAAATAAATCGCATCCCGCCCACACGGACGGACCTGACAACACATCTACTCCTGACGCGAAACACGCAAAACAGTCTGTCTGCGAAGATCAATACAAACCAGCCAGAAAGGCCAGACGGAGCATGGCTGACCAGTTAAAGAGGGCCATGCTGGAAAACGCAGCGTCTTTAAACACTGTATCAAAGACGGTTCTGCAGAAAGAGGCATCAGTGAGTGAAGAAATCAGTGCTGCTGTGCAGACCATTGAGTCTGTTACCCCAGAAGCAGACCTGGGTCCTTTCTTTGGACTTCCATCCAAAGTAAAGGATTTAATCAGGAGACTGAAGAGGATTGAGGACTTGTATGGTGATTAACTTTTTAACATAAACCTGATTTAAATCTTTACCTCAGCCAAAGCAAATGTCTTCTCCTTGCATATGATGTCATTTTAATAGGCCCAGATTCCAGATTTGCTGTTTTTTACTTGAGGGTGACTGTAAAGATTCACAGCTGTATGCAATATCCGTCATGCTGTCATGTGGTAACTAGTATCATTCATTCATTCATTCATCTTCTACCGCTTTTATCCGATCTTCCCTCGGGTCATGGGGAGCCTGTGCCTATCTCAGGAGTCTATGGGCATTAAGGCAGGATACACCCTGGATGGAATGCCAACCCATCGCAGGACACACACACACATTCATACACTAGGGACAATTTTTCCAAGGTGCCAATCAACCTACCGTGCATGTTTTTGGACCGGGTTAAACCGGAGAACCCGGAGAAAAAACCCCTGAGGCACGGGGAGAACATGCAAACTCCACACACACATGGCCGAGACGGGAATCGAATCCGGACCCTGGCGGTGTGAGGCGAACGTGCTAACCACTACGCCACCGTGCCCCCGTAACTAGTATCAGATATAAGTAATATAGTAATGCATAGCTTTCTCGCCATTGTTGTGAAGTGCGTGCATTTTCAGCAGTTCGATCTCGAATGCAAAAAAGAAGTTTTGCCTGGATCAGTGAGGAAATGCATAAAATACATTCGAAAACCTGAGGCATTTAATTATAATTCCATTATAAAATATAATTGTAAAGCGCACAGTGGTTTAGCGGTTAGCACGTTCACCTCGCACCTTCAGGGTCGCGGGTTCGATTCCCGTCTCTGCCATGTGTGTGTGTGTGCGCATGTTCTCCCCGTGCTTCGGAGGGGTTTTCTAGGGTTCCCCCCACTGTCCAAAAACATGCACGGTAGATTGATTGGCACCTCTGAAAATTGTGCCCTCGTGTGTGTGAGTGTGTGTGTGCACCCTGTGGATTGGATTGGCATTCCATTCAGGCTGTGTCCTAACCCCAAAGACGCCTGAGATTGGCACAGGTTCATCGTGACCTGAGAGAGAAGTGGGATAACGTGGATGAATGAATATAATAGTGATGTAATCCTAAGCCTTTTTTGCGTGTTAGAATAAAAAACATGCTCACAAAGACATTGTTTATGGTTCCTAATAAGTACGGAATAATTTTTTTAGCCCCGCCCACATTTTTTAATAAATTCTTTTTTTCCATTTAACATACATATTTACATATACAGTCCTGGTACAGTCGGTGCATCTAACGAGGCCTGTTTTTGTTTCAGAGTGGCAGAAGGCGTGCCTAAATTTGGACTCGGTTCTCCACAGGAAGAATCTGATCTACTCTCTACCGACAAGCGGAGGGAAGACTCTGGTGGCTGAGATCCTGATTTTTAAAGAGATTCTGTGTAGAAAGAAAGATGCATTGCTGATCTTACCTTATGTATCCCTGGTACAAGAAAAGGTAAATAACCCACTGTATCCAAAATCGAATTTTATCCAAAAAAAATGATCATATAAATTTTATATGACTCATTGCCCAACTCTAACTCAACCAATTTCCAGGATGTCTGGAAGAAGCGTAAAGGTAGAGGGCGCTGCTAATAAGAATAAAGCAATTACTATAGAAACAAAAATGTAATTAATTGAGAAATTAGGCCGAGGCGAAAAGCCGACTCCACTCGCTCTAATAACATGACTCATTCAATCAAGTCTAAAGGACAAGATCATGGAACATGTGAAGTCTGCGGTATCAATACCAAGTTATCGATAATATGAAGTGTAAAAAAAAAAAATATATATATATATATATATATATATTTTTTTATGCATTACATTGTAGTTGGTGTCAAAGGTGTACAACCCTGGCTTAGGAACAAAACAGACTTGACAGTGTTCCGTCTCCTGTAGGTTCGAGGCTTGGCGAGTTTTGGTATCGAGCTGGACTTCTTAGTAGAAGAGTATGCCGGGAGTAAAGGAAAATTCCCTCCTGTAAAGAGACGAAGCAAGAACTCGGTTTACATCGCCACAATCGAGAAAGGCCACAGCTTAGTGAACTCTCTGATCGAGACAAACCGACTGGACAACATCGGCCTGGTGGTGGTGGATGAGGTTGGTTTCAGCATGTGGTTTATTCTTTTGCAGAATATTCATTCATTCATTCATCTTCTACCGCTTTATCCGATCTTCCCTCGGGTCACGGGGAGTCTGTGCCTATCTTAGGCGTCTATGGGTATTAAAGCAGGATACACCCTGGATGGAATGCCAACGCATCGCAGGACACACACACACACACACACACACACACACACACACACACACACACACACACACACACACACACACACACACACCGTGCATGTTTTTGAACCCGGGGAAACCGGAGAACCCGGAGAAAAACCCCCTGAGGCACTGGGAGAACATGCAAACTCCACACACACATGGTCGAGACGGGAATCGAACCCGGGCCCTGGTGGTGTGAGGCGAACGTGCTAACCACTAAGTCACCATGCCCCTCTTTTGCAAAATATTACAAATTTTATTATTATTATTATTTCCCTAATGATCTTTCTAATCCACTTCAATCAGCTCCACATGCTTGGAGATGGCAGCAGAGGAGCGATTCTCGAGATGACCCTGGCTAAAGTTCTATACGTCAGCAGTAAGTGGATTGCCATTGCAGCCTCTGTCTCTTAGCAGATTATTTCACAAAGGGTTGTGCTGATATTAATATGTTCTAAACAGAAAGCACCCAGATCATCGGGATGAGTGCAACCCTGGGCAACGTGGAGGATCTCCTGAACTTCCTCAGGGCGGAGAACTACACTAATGACTTCCGACCTGTAGATATCGCTTTACTCAATGCTTTAATAAGTGACTTGCAGGTGAGGTGGATGTTTTACTACTCTGCTGCTGTTTTGCAGGTCCAGCTGAATGAATATGTCAAACTGAGAGAAAGTATTTATGAAGTCGATCCGAAAGAGGAGCAGTGCTTCCGGTTCTCGCGCATACTGACTCTTAAGGTAGGTGGGGAAAGGGGTAGTTTCTGTAAAATATGTTTGTGTCCTCTCTGAGATTAAATAAAAAAACGATTTTCTCCCTTTTTGGTCATTTATAAATACCTGCCCTCTAGCAAGCTCTTCACTCTACCACTCCGAAAAACACGGATGATTATGGGCTATTGGATACAAACTTACCACAGATTGAAGGCAAAAGTGTCTCTACTGTCTTGATTTTATGACAATCACTCAGTCATAAAAGTGTTTTATAAGGATTAGTTAAATATGTATGTAAATGTATTATTATTTGCAAGCATCACTATTGTAATCTGGGGGCACGGTGGCGTAGTGGTTAGCACGTTCGCCTCACACATCCAGGATCCGGGTTCGATTCCCGTCTCGGCCATGTGTGTGTGGAGCTTGCATGTTCTCCCCGTGCCTCAGGGGGTTTTTCTCCGGGCTCTCCGGTTTCCTCCCGGTCCAAAAACATGCACGGTAGGTTGGTTGGCACCTTGGAAAATTGTCCCTAGTGTGTGAATGTGTGTGTGTGTGTGTGCGCCCTGTGATGGGTTGGCATTCCATCCAGGGTGTATCCTGCTTTAATATCCATAGACACCTGAGATAGACACAGACTCCCCGTGACCCGAGGGAAGATCGGATAAAGCGATAGAAGATGAATGAATGAAGGTAGATGAATGACTATTGTAATCACCCCTTAGCTTCTTAGTGATGCTTGTAAAGTTTTTGTCCGATCGTCACGGATGATTCCTCATATGGTGCGATGCGTGCTATTACTTATAAAGAATCAACCCGCGGAATTCTGATCCCGAAGCCAAAAAGTGGAAATTTTTTCCCCATAGAAAATTAATGGGGCAAAAATGTAATTCGTCACAGCCCGGCCCCATAGCGTCCGACATGCAAATGGGGCATATCAACTCGTAGGGGGTCTGGAGAGGATCACGATCGTATGCCTCTCGAAACCTACACCCGGCAGTTTTGCGCCGACCCACACGTGCGACATTTCAAACCATTTTGCACAGTCTGAGGAATCTATAGCGGAAGCCCGCATTGACACTGCGTGACGTGATGTGATGTCACATGGGCGCAGATGTCGAAAATATGCGAAGCAGCGAAACTCAGGCTACGGGGTCATGTGACATGTCTAAACGCTTGGAACATCGAGAGGAGTCGGACACTTTGTAATTTGGTGATGTCATGTGATGTCACTGGCCACGCCTCTCCAGAAAAAAACGGGCAAAAAAGTTTTCGGTGTTTAAACGATCGTCTCTCCGAATGAGCTTTATAAAAATTAAATGCCCAGCAGGTTACTTGGTCACGTGGAAATATTCAGCTATAATTGATTTGCCGTATGATGTAACTCAGTTTATTTTAGTTGCTGCCGTTTAGATTGACAAACAGATTTTATTAAATGCTTCATTAAAAAGGTAAGACCAAAAGAACAAACCTGCTGGATGATATAATCTGAATAATCAGGTTATTGAACCAGTAGATGTTTTTTTTTCTTCCCTGATTATTCCAAAAATACAATGCCAGGATTTATGGTGCTCAAATTGAGAAAGAGCAGTTCAGGGAGCATGAGGCATCATTGTCGTACATGGATTTGCCACCACAGACCTTTGTGTCGGAGGGGACTTTTCCCATCATCGATAAGCGATGACAAATTTCCGCAGATTTTTGGGCCGTCCAAGAAAATGTTAGTGTGTGTGTGTGTGTGTGTGTGTGTGTGTGTGTGTGTCCTTTTTTTGCTTTTTTATTTATTTAATTTGTTTGTTTGAGACAGTACTCCAGTGGGATGCAGAAACTCGATCCGGATCACATCATTGCACTTGTCACTGAAGTGATCCCCCAGCAGTCTTGTTTGATTTTCTGTGCCACCAAGAAGAACTGTGAAAATGTAGCCGGTATGATCTGCAAGTATCTGAATAAGTAAGTATTCACTTCGATATTAAATAGCACCTGTTCATATAATAGACTATTACTGGGAGGGTTCAATCTTTATTTCTATAAAGGTTATATCATCTGCTCTCTGCTTCACAGAGAATTCCTAAAGCACAGAGAGAAGGAGAAAGTGACTCTGTTATCTGAGCTCAGGAACGGTGGCAATGGCGCTCTGTGTCCTGTGCTGCAGAAGACCGTTCCCTATGGCCTGGCGTACCACCACAGCGGTCTGACCAGTGATGAGAGGAAACTGCTGGAGGAGGCGTACTCATCGGGAGTGCTCTGTCTTCTTGCCTGCACCTCCACCCTGGCTGCCGGAATTAACCTCCCCGCCCGCAGGTGTGCCATTTTATTTATTTTTTTATATTTATTTTATAAATAAATATAAAAATCATGACATGCTATTAGTTACGTTATTAGACCTAATCTCTGGCTAATATATATATATATATATATATATATATATATATATGGCTATATATATATATATATATATATATATATAGATATATATATATATATATATATATATATATATATTCATTCATTCATTCATTCATCTTCTTTCGCTTTATCCGATCTTCCCTCGGGTCACGGGGAGCCTATGCCTATCTCAGGCGTCTATGGGCATTAAGGCAGGATACACCCTGGATGGAATGCCAACCCATCCCATCACAGGGCACAGACACATACACACTAGGGACAATTTTCCAAGGTGCCAATCAACCTACCGTGCATGTTTTTGGACCAGGGGGGAAACCGGAGAACCCGGAGAAAAACCCCCTGAGGCACGGGGAGAACATGCAAACTCCACACACACACATGGCCGAGACGGGAATCGAACCCGGACCCTGGCGGTGTGAGGCGAACGTGCTACCACCAAGCCACCATGCCCCTTTATTTATATACAGTGGTGTGAAAAACTATTTGCCCCCTTCCTGACTTTTTATTCTTTTGCATGTTTGTCACACAAAATGTTTCTGATCATCGAACACATTTTAATATTAGTCAAAGATAACACAAGTAAACATAAAATGCAGTTTTTAAATGAATGTTTTTATTATTTAGTGAGAAAAAAAATCCAAACCCACATAGCCCTGTGTGAAAAAGTAATTGCCCCTGCATCCTAATAACTGGTTGGGCCACCCTTAGCAGCAATAACTGCAATCAAACGTTTGCGATAACTTGCAACAAGTCTTTTACAGCGCTCTGGAGGAATTTTGGCCCACTCATCTTTGCAGAATTGTTGTAATTCAGCTTTATTTGAGGGTTTTCTAGCATGAACCGCCTTCTTAAGGTCATGCCACAGCATCTCAATAGGGATTCAGGTCAGGACTTTGACTAGGCCACTCCAAAGTCTTCATTTTGTTTTTTTTCAGCCATTCAGAGGTGGATTTGCTGGTGTGTTTTGGGTCATTGTCCTGCTGCAGCACCCAAGATCGCTTTAGCTTGAGTTGACGAACAGATGGCCGGACATTCTCCTTCAGGATTTTTTGGTAGACATTAGAATTCATGCTTCCATCTATCACAGCAAGCCTTCCAGGTCCTGAAGCAGCAAAACAACCCCAGACCATCACACTACCACCACCATATTTTACTGTTGGTATGATGTTCTTTTTATGAAATGCTGTGTTACTTTTACGCCAGATGTAATGGGACACGCACCTTCCAAAAAGTTCAACTTTTGTCTCGTCAGTCCACAAGATATTTTCCCAAAAGTCTTGGCAGTCATTGAGATGTTTTTTTTAGCAAAATTAAGACGAGCCTTAATGTTCTTTTTGCTTAATAGTGGTTTGCGTCTTGGAACTCTGCCATGCAGGCCGTTTTTGCCCAGTCTCTTTCTTATGGTGGAGTCGTGAACACTGACCTTAATGGAGGTAAGTGAGGCCTGCAGTTCTTTGGATGTTGCCCTGGGATCTTTTGTGACCTCTCGGATGAGTTGTCTCTGCGCTCTTGGGGTAATTTTGGGCGGCCGGCCACTCCTGGGAAGGTTCACCACTGTTCCATGTTTTTGCCATTTGTGGATAATGGCTCTCACTGTGGTTCGCTGGAGTCCCAAAGCTTTAGAAATGGCTTTATAACCTTTACCAGACTGATGGATCTCAATTACTTTTGTTCTCATTTCTTCCTGAATTTCTTTGGATCTTGGCATGATGTCTAGCTTTTGAGGTGCTTTTGGTCTACTTCTCTGTGTCAGGTAGCTTCTGTTTAAGTTATTTCTTGATTGAAACAGGTGTGGCAGTAATCAGGCCTGGGGGTGGCTACAGAAAAACTCACATAAAATATGATAAACCACAGTTAAGTTATTTTTTAACAAGGGGGGCAATCACTTTTTCACACAGGGCTATGTGGGTTTGGATTTTTTTTCTCACTAAATAATAAAAACATTCATTTAAAAACTGCATTTTATGTTTACTTGTGTTATCTTTGACTAATATTAAAATGTGTTCGATGATCAGTAACATTTTGTGTGACAAACATGCAAAAGAATAAAAAGTCAGGAAGGGGGCAAATAGTTTTTCACACCACTGTATATATATATATATGTATATATATGTGTGTGTATATTTGTTTATTTATCTGCCAATTTTTAATTTTTAATTTCTAATATCATGCGTCTTCAGGGTAATCCTGCGCTCGCCGTACGTGGGTGCGGAATTCTTAAAGAGGAGTCAGTACAAGCAGATGGTGGGAAGAGCGGGCCGTGCTGGAATTGATTCGATGGGAGAGAGTATCCTCATCCTTCAGGACAAAGACAGAGACAGGGTGAGACTTTCAGCCTCTTCTAGTCCGCTAAGGTTCAGCACAGATATGAAACGACGTTAAATCGTCTTGTTTTTTGGTGTTTAGGCCAAACAGCTGGTTTGTGCGCCAATGGAAAACTGTTACAGCAGCTTGTTACAGGATGGGAATTGCAGTCTTCAAAGTCTAATTCTGTCCCTCGTCGGCCTTAATGTGAGTCACAGCTGTCAATCTCAGCATCAGAATCAGAAGTCGTATGTTAAGCCCTTTTTTTTTTCCTTTATTTCAGATAACATGCACTGTAGAACAGGTCTTGGATTTCATGTCCAGGACGTTACTCAGTGTCCAGGAGACCCGACTTTCTCAGCAGAAGAGACTTTGTGAGCTTGTAGTGGAGTCGATAGACATACTGAAAGAGAAAGGGCTCCTCAACATTTCTCCACATGAGCAATCTGTGTTACAGGTCACCCAACTGGGAAGAGCAACATATAAAGGTGTGGCAATCTGAATAATTGAAAGCTGCCCTCGTTTAGGATTTGTAAAAATGAAATTCAAATTTGATTTGTCACATACACTATAGCATGTAAACATAACGGAAAGAAAAGAGAAAGAAAATAGTGCAGACATTATAAATAAATGTGAATAAAAAATAAAAATAGAATAGAAATATAAAAATAGTGTATAAAGTGGGGGGGCACGGTGGTTTAGTGGTTAGCACGTTCGCCTCACACCGCCAGGGTCCGTGTTCGATTCCCGTCTCGGCCATGTGTGTGTGTGTAGTTTGCATGTTCTCCCCGTGCCTCAGGGGGTTTTTCTCCGGGTTCTCCGGTTTCCCCCGGTCCAAAAACATGCACGGTAGGTTGATTGGCACCTTGGAAAATTGTCCCTAGTGTATGAATGTGAGTGTGAATGTGTGTGTGTGCCCTGCGATGGGTTGGCATTCCATCCAGGGTGTATCCTGCCTTAATGCCCATAGACGCCTGAGATAGGCAGAGGCTCCCCGTGACCCGAGGGAAGATCGGATATAGCGGTAGAAGATGAATGAATGAGTAGTGTATAAAGTGTAAAGTGACCAGTGTCCCTTTGTGCAATGTTGTGCAGATAAGAGGAGGGGAACGTGGAAGTCCCGTTATTAGGTGCTGGGTGTTTCCTCATTTAGACTCCGAATGGCCTGTGGGAATGTCGATTTAGCATTGTAAACATGATAGATTTCAATGCAGCATTTTAGTATACTGTCTATTTTTTGTCCCTCTTTTTAACGTTCGATTAAATTTGGATTCTGATCCAGAGGTTCATGCATTACATTTGTCCTCACTTGCATTCTCTGCTTTGACCTCTGCTCAGGCTCAGTAGACCTGAGATACTCCGATGTCCTCTACAGAGACCTGTCTAAAGGTCTGGAGGGTCTGCTGCTGAACAGTTTCCTGCATTTAGTGTATCTGGTCACTCCATATGACCTTGTGTCCCAGATCAAACCAGACTGGATGATCTACTTCAGCCAGGTAACTCTTTTATCAATCCATTTGGACAAGCATCAAATCACCATCAAATTCATTGTGCATGAAAGGAAATATGGTTTTGTAATGACAGATGGCATTCGAAATAGGAATATCACTCTATGGTAAACAGTGATTATAACTCTTAAAAGAAGACAGAAAGAAGGATAAAATGACAGAAATCAGTCGGAATCGGAAATGATAATCGGATGAAATGCCTAAACAGATTCAATTGAAGTAAGATGTTCCTCTTTTCTCCTGCAAGTGAAAAATTCAGTGTAGAAAATAATATACTATAGTATACAATAAAATAAAAAAGTATTGTAGAACCTTGGTTTTCGTCTCTAATCCGTTCATGAATTGACAGTGAAAACCAAAAAACTAAATCATTGTTTCCCATAAGAAATAATGTCAATTGAATAAATCCGTTCCATACCACCTAAAATACTAACATTTATAATGAATAATTATGCTTTTACATACAGAAAACACTGAGAAATACACTAAATATGAGCCTATTTACTGGCTTCTCAGGCTTTTAACCCCCCACTAGGACCAGCTTGAGGTTGACTTGGCTCCTGTGTCTTAAAATAACTATCAATGGAGGCCCGTTTCTTGGGCCGTCTTTAAAATTTCTCTAAAATAAGACAAAGCAGTCTCATTATAAAGGTCACCAGCACGATCTGGACAACAATCCACTTCCTTAAGATCTCCTTGATCAGATCTCCTTGATGGGGGAGGGGGTGTAGCTCAGTGGTCTAAGGCGCTGGGCTGCTGATTGGAAGATCCTGGGTTCGAACCCCGGTATGGCCAAGCTGCCGCCCCCTTGGGTCCTTGAGCAAGACCCTTAACCCTCTGTGCTCCAGGGGCGCCGTATCATGGCCGACCCTGCGCTCTGACCCCAGCTACCAACATCAAGCTGGGATATGTGAAGAAAATAATTTCACTGTACTGTAATGTATATGTGACCAATAAAGGATATTATTATTATTATCAGTGAAGATGCCACATTCGCCTCTCTCTCTCTCTTCCTCCTTCCACAGTAAGGAATTGAACTTACTGTGAATGGAGACTCGCCTTATCGTCTTTCCAGATAATCGATGTGCCCTCCACGTTTGGACTTTCTTTCTTTACTTCAATAATGTTTCTTGCCTTCTTGATATGAGAACTGGTGATTTTCATTGGTGCCATGATGAGTTACTGTACAGTAAACTGTATTTGTCAATCACAAATAATAATTTTAAAAATATGAACCAAAACGTCAAAATAGCAGCGAGAAATGGTAAACGATGCGAGCGCTATGAAAGACAGACTACGGCTGAAAACGAAAGTGAAACTGATCGGAAACAAAAGACGAAAGTCGACGAAAGTTCATTCAAAGGAAGGTTACACTGTATTTGTCTTACTATTCTGTAAAAGGCAACTTTAGCCTCCCCTACTGTTCAGTCCAGTGTTTTGCCCTGTTACAGATTTAGCTATTTAGTATTGCATCATTCATTTTATAAGGAGGTTATTGAATTGTATAATTCATAATGCTTGTTTTCCTTCTTGAAAGTGCCTTTTATGATTTTTTTTTTCTATTTTACAAATTAGTTAACAAAGTTGTCTGTGGCTGAACAGAAGATGGCGGCCACTATTGGAGTACCCGAGAGCTTCCTTGTCCGGAAGGCAGCTGGGCAGAGCATTAGGAAGGTGGGAATGTTTTAAGACATGGTGGTGTGGTTTTGTAGGGGAGGGATTCACTTAGTCTAGCCACCTCAGAATATATGAGATGATGTAGCTGATACATACCGTAAAAGAAGACCTTGAATGAATCATCTGAGGGTATGAGCTAATTTGCCTTGGTTACACTATTTCTGTGTGGGTGTGTTAGAGTGCGGACTCTGCCGTGGTGAACAGACTCTACCTGGCTTTGGTGCTTTATTCCCTGCTGAACGAGACAAACATATGGGCCGTTTCTGACAGATTCCAGCTGGCCCGAGGCCTCATTCAGACCCTTGTCAGTTCCGCGTCAGCATTCTGCTCCTGCGTGCTGCATTTCGCTGAGGTCAGTTTAGAGACGACTATAATAATACCAGGAATGATGTTCAATTTAAGTATGGCTTTTGCTTTGGAGTAGTGATTTATTATTATTATTATTTCATATCCATACTCACAAGCATGCATTTTGCCTCTGTGGTCTTCTAGGAGTTGGAGGAGTTTTGGGCCTATAAAGCTCTCCTCACTGAGTTGACCCGCAGACTGACCTACTGCGTACAGGCTGAGCTCATACCACTAATGGAGGTCGCTGGAGTCATGGAGGTGCGTGTTTGTCCAGTCTGTTCATTCTTTCATTGTGTTCTTTTTTTTTTTCTTTTGATTTAATTCAATGCCCATGAAATGTGAATACACGTTGACACCGCATATACGCAAACGAACTCACAGCTTAGAGCTGGGAGATTAAACTTCATTCATTCATTCATTCATCTTCTACCGCTTTATCCGATCTTCCCTCGGATCACGGGGAGTCTGTGCCTAACTCAGGCGTCTATGGGCATTAAGGCAGGATACACCCTGGATGGAATGCCAACCCATCGCAGGGCACACACACACATTCACACACTAGGGACAATTTTCCAAGTTGCCAATCAACCTACCGTGCATGTTTTTTGACCGGGAGGAAACCGGAGAAAAACCTCCTTGAGGCAAGGAGAGAACATGCAAACTCCACACACACACATGGCCGAGACGGGAATCGAACCCGGGCCCTGGCAGTGTGAGGCGAACGTGCTAACCACTAAAACACCGTGCCTCTAGATTAAACATCATTATCTATTAATTCAAGTTTATGGTTTATGCCGATGTTAAGAATATGAAAATTTGCACCTTGTGTTGTAAAGTGAGCTTCCATAGTTCTCCGCCTCCCGCACGTGCGAAATACCAAATACAACATGGCGGCGCTGTGAGGAATCCGAAGAGCTCGTTTCCAAGATAGGCGCCTTTTCATCAGTGGTATGGAAACGGTTCGGGTTTGCAACTTCAGACTTTCAACAAACCAAAACCCCACTGTAACATTTATCTAAAGTTTGTACGACTAAAGGAAGCAGCAAGACTCCTTTATTCCAGCAGCTCAAACACAACCACGTTATTGAATGGGGAGGTGTGTGTGTGTGTGTGTGTGGCGCTGCGGGATAAACATGACAGCGACAAACTGCAAAACACAACAAACAGTTACAAATAGCACACACATTTTCCTCCACTGTATCCAAAATCGAATTTTGTCTCAAAAGATCGGATATTCAATTTATATGCCACATCGGCCAACTATGTCACAGCTACAGCTTATTGAGAGAAGCTCATCCATCTATGTGCTTTTAGGACAGACCCCAGAATCTATAGTATGTGTCAATCTCAAGGCCCGCAGGCCACATCATTTTACATGGCCCACGAGAGTCTGAAAGGTGTATGATTGCCTTTAAATAATGCTGCTTTATAGTGTGCATTGACAATAAAGTACATCTCCCCAAACGCATGTGACAATGTTACTCATGAAATTCCGGCATCCCGCAACTAGAGTGCAGTGTGTCCCGCATCAGCGTTTACCGAGGGCCATTTTCCCCAACAACTGCCATTGAGAAATCTCTATCCCAAAATGTCCAGGAAGTGAAAAATTGATGCAGATGGAAGTCACTTCCAAGAGATATGAGAAAGCGAATACAAAACATAGTGAAAAAACGGTATTTCTTTTGTGTTATGAGGTGGTGTCTCTCATCACACAGTATATAATGTCTTACAGTTACAATTGGCCCTTCGAGGGCAACCATAATGCTGATGTGACCCCATGTATTTGATACCCCTGCTCTAGAGAAAGCCTATCATCTAACCTAAGCTCTTTACGCAATCGTATATATAAAGCATCAAAAGCATACAGCATTGTGTGTACATCGTGTGTAGCTTTTGTTTAATTTCAATGGGTGTCAGACATTTTGACAGTGTTTTCCTGAACTATTGCAGGATATTTGTTCTTAGTAGATACCAGGGTAACAATTACTTACTACCCATGTTTTTGATGTCTGTAATATTTGAGATGAAGCTTAAATAAACCTTTTCTATTTTTTTCTTCTTCTTCGCTTCAGTTCCGAGCGAAGCAGTTGTACAATGCTGGCTATAAGACCCTGGCTCATCTTGCCAACGCTGACCCGAGTATGATGGTGAAAACTGTGGAGAATCTTTTTAAGAGGCAGGCTCATCAGATTGTGGCCTCAGCAAAAGTTAGTGCATTTGAAATTCCCTGCATGCTTTCGTTTCTTGGTTTGGCTTCCCCTCGATGGATTTCGGAGGATTTGTGAAAATGTGTACATAGTTATGAAAGTGGCTCAGTCACAGTATCAGCGGGACTCCGAGTAGCCGCAGCATGCAAGAAACTAATCCTGTATCCAACCTTTTCTTTTCCCTCTTTTCATCTGCTTTTATCCTACATTTACTCTACATCATTACTCAGACGCTTGAAAACATGGCTTTGAGTTTTAGTATATTAACCCCATGCCAGCTTGTACAGCTATTTTCATGGCGGGATCTCGGTTTTTGATAATACACAGGGTGTGTATGTTTTAAAAGGAAAATATACACGGATGTGGATTTGATTAAATGGTTTAAACACAGTTAATACAATATAATATAAGATATCATTAATATTCAAAGAATTATTATTGAATGAATTGGAAACTAGGCAAAAGTAAGAAAAGCCTGTGATGAAAGTTATTTTATTTGATTCATTATTTCAAATATACTCAAGAAGATTAACTTGGCTTAGTTTATATATGTGTGTGTGTGTGTGTGTGTGTGTGTGTGTGTGTGTGTGTGTGTGTGTGTGTGTTGTGTACATTTATTCTGTGAAACACTTTCTGGCTTTAAGAAAGTCCAAACACAAATGGAATTGTTTTCTTATTTATATTTGAATTTCTAATAAGTTGCTTTTTTATAATGTCCAAAGTGAATCGAATTACAATATTTGATTGAAAGAATCTAGACATTCCTTATTGAAAAATCAGCTCAGATCTTATAACGTATTGAAAAAAGAAAGTTGCCTGATATAAAATATTTTACAACATGTATTTTAATGCGGTTGTAGATGCTGTTACAGGAGAAAGCAGAAGCTCTGCAGGAGGAGGTGGACGAGCTGTTTATGTTCCCTCCTGACCTCCCGTCTGCCTAAATCTGTCTATAATACAATTTAACATGTATACTTACTTATGGACGTATATTTATTTTGTAAATGTTATGCCATGTGACTAAATTATATCAATGACACACATCTCAGTTTGTATATGCTTTTTTTGGCGATCATGAAAGCCTTTTGGTTAATAATAAATACAGTATGACTATTTTGATTGATCTCAGTCCTTTCATTGCATGTCAAGAGTGAATTATACAAGCCCTTTATTATATTTCAAAAGAGTTGGAACACTGAATAAAATGTGTCATCATTTGACCGAATATTTAAACGGAGGAAACGTGCCATATTGAGGAAAATCAAATAAATGTAAACATAAAATATATTTGCACAGCACATCTCAAAAATGTCCAATAAAAGATTTTCCATGGTACTAACTTAAAGCAAAATATAAAGACTAATAGACTGGGCAATCGGAGATACAACCAAGAGAAAATAAGGGTGAATCCAAATCAAAACTAAGATCTACAATAAAGTGAGTCATGATTGAGGCGTACATAAAGTCTAATCTGAGTGAGAACCACAACAAATGTGTTAAGACTGTCAAAAGCAACAGGAAGCAATGTGGCAAGTCAAAACCAAGTGCGACTTGGACGTTTAGTCAAGACAAACGTAAACAGTATGTCAAGCTTAAAAGCAATAGGAAGCCAAGTTAATAGCAAGATGTAATTGATGTCAAGTCTAAGTCAAAAAGTAAGAACAAGAAGAGGTGGCAGGTCTGCTAAGACCCACAGGAAGCCAAGTCTGAGTAAAACAAACAAACAAACATTACTGACAGGAACTTTAGTCAGACCTAGTCAACACTGACATCAACATGGGGGTCGGGATGAATTTACGTCGAAGCAAAGTTGTATCAAAGGTGACAAGAATGTGACGAATCGCAAAAGAAACAGTGTCACTACATTCACTTCAATTTATTCAAGTACAACAACAACAAAAAAGGTGTAAAAGCACTGATAGAGATCTAAAGGGGATATTAATAACACAGCAGTTTTTGAACAACACAAGTTCAAGTTTATTTAAATCTATAGTGGTTTTCACATGATATACTGTCTTAAAACAACTTTACAGAACAAGAAGAGAAAAACAAACAAACAAACAAACAATATAAGTGAATTATGTGGATTTTTCCTCGATTACAAAGCCTGGGGCGACTGGCAAAGAAAAACTCCCTTTGAATGTATTAGAAGGAGACCTTGAGAGGAAAAGAGGAACACGTCGTCATTCGGGTGTTATGATAAGTCTGAAAAAAACAAAATACCAACGTGTGAGAAATACCATGAGCACCAAAGCGTGTTATTATGAGTCCTATATATGTCCTGTCAACAGTCTTACATTTGAATGTATTGTTTTCTGTCATGTTTGATAGCGCTTATTCATGCTTTATTTATGTTCCTTTAGAATTTATACAATGTAAAATTATTTGTTTATTTTTTTTATATACATCCAGAGTGCTGTAACACCGAAATTCTCCACACTGTGGGACAAATAAATGTTTAGCTTAGCTTCATCGCTCCACTCTTTAATACCTCGTGGTCATGTGGGCGTGGCTTCCACGAACATTTCCATCCAATCCCGTGTTGTTTGAATTTCTTTCGGCCACACCCACAGGTCCCATTCACGCCTTGTTTGTTTGTAATAGCCGCATGTTTTGAGCAGGAAATCCTGTCCGGGCGACTTCTCAATATTGAAAGTGGTTACGGTTAAATACACACGTTTTCTTGTATGCTCAGTGTGTGTGTGTGATGGGAAATATCCACGATTATATACAGGGTAGTTTGGATAATGATGATTATGGGACATAAAGGATCCGGGAGCCGCCGGTGCGCCTCAGTGACGCGTTTCTTTACTTTATCTGTTCTTTTGAATGCATTTCTCATCACTGCGGTGCCATTCAATGTTAATGTAGACCTGGATCTGTCCCGTGTGGCCCGAAAAGTGGACACAAGGTTTCTGTCTGTAACGATAGATGCGAGTCTGATGGCGGAGGAGAAGTTCATGTATCTTCTGGGGTGAGTGGCATTTATATATATATATATATATATATATATATATATATATATATATATATATATATATATATATATATATATATATATATATATATAGGATCTATTAAATCAAGTATTTTCTCTCGATCTCTTTCAGCAATCATTTTTTTCCCTTTCTTTCTTCTGTGGAAGAAATATCAACTTTTATCAGAATAATTTCATTTGACTGTGATTAAATCTGAGGGTGTAAAGTTCTAATATGCTTTTTCCCCATCAGGGCAATATTCAGTGCTTTAATCATTGTGTAAACTTTACCACTATGTTTTTCTTTTTTTTTTTAAAGCTCTTACTGCTATTATTATCCCTTATATTAGTCACTGCAACTTCAGTACAAATAATATGGTATCCCAGTCAATCCAATACATCTTTCCATATAAATGATAATATGATGTGTTTTTGTGTGGACATTACCCCCCCCCCCCCTGCTGCTTATCTCGGGTGAGAATGTACTTTTAATGGTGCAGGTTATAAGGGTTATATTAAAATGGTGAAAAAGAGTAATAACTCCTACACCTTTTCCATAAATGACCACTCAGGATAAATATACACCATGCACAAACATATTTGACTTCCCATATTTAAACTGGCGCAAAGTTGGAGACACACTTGTATAGGAGGTCGTTGAATGTAGGTGCATTCCCTTTTAGTTCCGTTGAACAAAAGGTTTACCTCAATGCCAGTGTTTGTTGTTGATTTGTATACTGACAGTCCGGTTTTCCACACGTTTCTGTAGTGTTCTGATCAGCACTAGTTACTGTTTCCTTGTCTCATGTTGCCTCTTGTCTTTCTTTCTTTCTTTCATTCATTTTAATGCTCTTTGTATTAATGTCGCACTTGTTGTTTTGGAGTTATGTGTAGTTCTGTGTTTCAATGGTAACACACACTGTTTACACTATTGCCAGCACGGAAGAGGTTCCGAAGCATTCGGGCTCTCACAACCAGATTATGTAATAGTTTTTTCCCCCAAGCCATCAGGTTTCTCAACACATAGAACTGGAACTGGACTCACACGTACACTCACACACCATCCACTGCTATACTATTTATCTACCTCATCACTGGCCTTTACATGTGTATTGTATACACTGCTCTCACTGACAGTGTTACTGTTTACATGCACATTTTGCACATTTACTTTTTATCACTGCTGCTCTAATTGTTCCTTTGCACACTAGCCAAACTGGAATACTTTGCACTAGGTGGTTGTTGTTGTGTTTTTTTATTTTATTATATTGTGTTAGTTGTTTGTTGTGCACTGTCTTGTGTTGTGAACACAGTCTTGTTCTGTCTTTGCGCTGTTTGCACTAGGTTGCAAACGATGCACTTTATGTAGCTAGGACAAACTTAGTCTCGTCCTCAGCATTGTGTTGTTGTGTTCGTGTTATATGTGTTATATGTTATATGTGTTATACGTGTTATATGCTCGCTCCACTGGCTTCCTGTAGCTGCTCTCACGCATCAGATTCAAAACACTGACGCTCGCCTACAAAGCCAAAAATGGATCTGCACCATCTTACCTCCGCAACCTCATCACCTCCCGTACTGCACCTCGCTGCCTGAGAGCGTCCAGCACTGCTCGCCTGGTTCCACCGTCTCTCAGGGTAAAAGGTAAAGACCAGCTCAAGGCTCTTCTCTGTTCTGACACCGATGTGGTGGAACAAACTTCCACTGGAGGTTCGAACAACGGAGACACTGCCTACATACAAACGCCGACTGAAGACCCGATCTCTTCCAACAACATCCATCCTAACATTCCTTTTATTCTCTTTTACCTCACTGTCCAGAAATCCATTATTTAAATAAAAAAAAGGCAACTGTCTATTCTTGTGTACTTGAGTTTGTATTAACTTTTCTTGAATAAATCTTATCCTTAGATCGAGACCTAAAGCACTTCATGTACGTCGCCCTGGATAAGGGCGTCTGCTAAATACCGCAAATGTAAATGTAAATATGTTGTTTTGTGTAAGCACCAGGGTCCTGGAGAAACGTTCTCATTTCACTGTGTACTGCGTCAGCTATATGTGGCTGAAATGACAATAAAAACCTCTTGACTTGACTAATTTATGTTGTTTTGCTGTAGAACTTTTTATCCTGGTCATATCATTGTGTACTGCACTGTATATGGTTGAAATAACAATAAAGCCTACTTGAGTTGACTTAAACTAGGAGACCCAAACCCCTTCTAACCATGACAACGCTTCTTTATACATGAACATAATGGTGTTGAGTGGCTGGTTATAGAGCGCTGATCTCAGCCATGCTGAACACCTTAGGGGAAGATTTGGGACACTGACTGGATCTCCTTACCTTATATCAGTGCGCAAATTCCCTTTGAATAATGCCTTATGGTGCTGGTTGAGCAAAAGAGTGGCACTTATTCTAACATTAATCTTATTGTCAATTTTATCGTCTCTGTTATAGTGATATCTATGATATAGTGTATCTGTTTTCAAAGTTCTTGTTAATATAATCTCTAGGGTTATGTTCAGTAACATTCTAAATCTTAATATGTCTCAGGTCTCCAAAACTGAGGACCCTTGCCAAAGCTTTGACTCCTGCATTTCTACGCTTTGGAGGCACTCAACAAGATTTCATGCGGTTTCTACCACAGAGTGAATCGTATATAGGAAAAGGCTACGGTGGAGATTCACATTCAGGTACTCCTCACATTGTTGGCATCGTTTCCCGAATGCTCGATCGTCATGTGATCTCTTCCGCATGACTCTTAACTAGGTTGAATGAGAAAACGGTTGGAACAGATTCATGCGTAGAAGCAGACGATTACGACTCCTTTTCTTTTACATGTATCTAAAATCAGCGATTAAAGTTTATGCTTAAGGTGTTGCAAAGATCATCCGAAATCTATGCTAATATTTTGCACAGTGCATGTGTACGCTTATTAAGGTGAGGTGGAATGTAATCAAGCCAGATTCGTTTCCTACTGGGCATTTCTTTCATTTCATTACTCTGTCACGCATAGTCACACGCTAGGATGCATTATTTTTGTTTTGTTTTTTTCACCAGGCATCTTCAGATATTTAACTACAATTCAAAATATGTGACAAAAGAGATATGGTTTGTTTTTGTTTTTTTTAAGATTTCTGCGTTTTATTTTTTCTATTGACTTTTTGTACAGACTTGAATGTGTAGTCTCTGACATCGAAAAGGGTTTGCATGTTATTTGTTTCAGATGTATAGATCATTCATCTTCATTTTCATCTTCTACCGCTATATCCGATCTTCCCTCGGGTCACGGGGAGTCTGTGCATTAAGGCAGGATACACCCTGGATGGAATGCCAACCCATCGCAGGACACACACACACACACACACATACATTCATACACTAGGGACAAATTTTCATACACTAGGGACAATTTTTCAAGGTGCCAATCAACCTACCATGCATGTTTTTGGACCGGGGGAGGAAACCGGAGAACCCGGAGAAAAACCCCCTGAGACACGGGGAGAACATGCACAAACTCCACACACACGTGGCCGAGACGGGAATCGAACCCGGACCCTGGAGGTGTGAGGCGAACGTGCTAACCACTAAACAACCGTGCCCCATGTATAGATCATTTTAATATCATTATGGCTTTTTTACGTAAGAGACATGCAGCAGCTTACCAGTACATGGATTTAACATAAATATAAGGTTCACATTTTATTTGTTTAGACTTTTCTTGCAGGCATAGGGAGGATGTGTAGCTCAATGGTTTAAGGTTATGAGCTACTGATCAGAAGGTCAGAGATCAGAAGGTTCGAGCCCCGGTATCGTCAAGTTGACATACTTGGGTACTTGAGCAAGGCCCTTAACCCTCCAGGGGACGCCGTATCATGGCGGACCCTGCGCTATAAACAAGCTGAGATATTCGTAGAAAAGAATTTCACTGTGCTGTAATGTATATGTGACAAATAAAGGCTATTCTAGTCTATTAAACCTCTCCATGGCATAGTGAGAGTATATCGTAACGTCTGTCTAATTCTCAGCGGTTAAGACATTGAATTGCTATCTGAAAGCATGGTGGTTAAATCCCACCACTGGTCTCTCACGTCTATATAAATAGATAATGATGATATTAAAATGATGTCAGTCAATATATATATATGTCAGTCAATAGATTCAGTTGCAGATATCTTGAGTATTTTTTTTTTTATTCTTGCAGGACCTGCGTGTCGAAAATATGAGCTACAACCAGTGCTGGAGGAGAAGCTGAAGCAAGACTGGGCAATGCAGACGTTACTCTTACGCCAGGAGGATGTTTGGGGCAAATACAAGCAAGTGAAGTTTTCTGGTGAGCAGGTTAAATCGTTCTGCATGATCTCACTGTATGTGTGGATATTCAATTAATATTTCATCGAAAATCAACAATGCATTATAAATGCTCATGTCTTTAGCGTGGAGAGTTTAATAGTCATGTGATGCAAGTCAGGTGGATAAAAGAGCACTCTGCATTCTGGCTAGATACCTTTTTTGTGTGTTTTTTAAACTTAGTATATTTATTTATCTGCTATATTGCTATTTGTTGCCTTTATTTCAAAATTATTATCCAATCAACTTTATTTTCCAAGAGAAAAGCCTCTGCTGAAACTTCTTTTGTGCTGATTTAATATAATAACAAGCTGAAGTTTTTCAGTTTTTAATATTATGTTAAAACCAAACAAACGTTGCTGATATGAGAAGTTTGGGCTGAATTTGTACTAAAGGAGACGAGAACTGGTGCATATTTGCTTCTTGTTGACCACCTTTTCATCTGTATAGGAGAAGCAGTGGATCTGCTTTACTCGTTTGTAAACTGCTCAGGGTTGGAGCTGATCTTCGGATTAAATGCACTACTGCGAACTCCTGACAATGCCTGGGACGCTGAGAATGCCGAGCTGCTGCTGAATTACTGTGAGCGACGGCATTATATGATGTCCTGGGAGCTGGGAAATGGTGAGAGCAAGGATTTTGCTCAGAAACATGGCTTATTTTTTTGTAATCTAAAGTTAATTATTCTCCCTGTAACAGCTGTGCTGAAATTTGTGTGTGGGGAAGGTGGTTTCATTGAGCTCTGAAACCGAAACATCGCAGGATCGAGTCCTGGTCGAGCTGCCACTAATGGGCATCCAGCGTAAAAAAAAAAACCAACAAAAAAACATGCGAATATGCAAACCATATAATCTGAATATGTGGGAGAAGCGAGAAAAAATGTTTCAACATCTGTACTGAAATTATTGTATCCCTCTAATATTAGTGGTTTCATATTGACTTTTTTTAATTAAAGAATTACATAATTTTACGTATGTATGTGTATATATATATATATATATATATAATATATATATATATATATATATATATATATATATAAATATATATATATATATATAGGAACCAATTCAAAACTTCTTGTCCTGTGGGTTTCACTTCCAGAACCCAACAGTTATGAGAAGAAGGCGGGGATGAGGGTGAATGGTTCTCAGCTGGGAGACGATTTCCTCCACCTCCGTCACATGCTGCGGAAATCAGCACTTTACAAATACTCGGGTCTGTACGGACCGGATATCAGTCAGCCACGAGATCACCGCAAAGACCTTCTCACTGGGTCAGACACCTGCATGAAGTAGATGAAGTAGAGATATTAAGTGTGCTCCCACTTAAACTTTCACAAGTATTCCCAAAGTGTATATATATATATATATATATAGATATATATATATATATATATATATATATATATATATATATATATATATATATATATATATATATATATATATAAAATAAAGTTTAGTAAATGTTTCCCATAACAGAAGCACTAGACTAAAGTACAGATCCGTTAAAACAATATTTAAGTACATGTTTAAAAAATACATTCTGGTAGTATATCTGACCTATGATAAGTTACATGCAGAAATAAAATCATTTTTAGAGGTGCGCATAAAAATATATGACTAATATATATGAACAAATAGGTTTATAACCCTCTTCTAATCATTTTACTGCGATTTGTTAAGTGAATTAAAAAGTACTTTGCTATTTAACAGCATGGGGAAGTGTATGAAGCCAGAGTGTTAACATATTGACAACTTGTCCAGCTTGTCATTGTCGAAGTGCAGTTGTTATTTACACGACATTTATCCCTAGAATAGAAATAGAAAATGTGCTCATGCAAACAAATGACAGACGCCGGTGCATTGTGATTCCTGCAAAAGCACATAAACTGTGCATGCCGCAAGTTAATCCAGTTCCTCAGGACAGAATAACTTATTTATTCTGAAGCCGCTGAGTAAAAGAATACCAAAATCACATGACGGCTAATCTAATATATGTAAAAGTAAAAATGAGCAAAATTAGTGAAGGGAAGCTCACATAGAAAATGAAATCTAGTCGAAGAAGAAAAATGTAACGTAGCTTCGGGGTGCTATCATCGGGGTCTCATACAAAGCGCTATTATTTAAGGCCGGCTCGACAGAATATCATACTCCACTTTTATACCTTATATAGTTATCAGTAACCTCAGCGGCTCTTTTCCATTCTGGAGATGCGAAATAAAATAGTTAATCATTTCAATATAACGTAATACAGTTTCACAATAATCTTTGCCTAAACGTGTGTATTTTGCGCACTCTAACCCATTGTGTGTCATTTTTTTTTAGGTTTTTGGAGGCTGGAGCTAAAGCCATTGATGCATGCACTTGGCACCAGTACGTCTCATTTACACTTACTCATGCATAAAATAATATGTATATGTATGTATGTACCGGTATGTATGTATGTGTGTGTATATATTCATTCATTCATTCATCTTCTACCGCTTTATCCGATCTTCCTCGGGAAAATTGTCCCTAGTGTATGAATGTGTGTGTGTGTGTGTGTGTGTGTGTGTGTGCCCTGCGATGGGTTGGCATTCCATCCAGGGTGTATCCTGCCTTAATGCCCATAGACGCCTGAGATAGGCACAGGCTCCCTGTGTGTATATGTATATAGATATATACTATATATATATATATATATATATATATATATATATATATATATATATATATATATATATATATATATATATATATATATATTTGTGTATGTATGTATATGTATATGTGTATGTATATATATATATATATATATATATATATATATATATTAATATATATAATTGGGGTATCAAAATGCCTCGAGACTCGCACTGTTTACAAGGAAGTGCTCACTTTAGTATATAGATCTCCACAATGAGTTGTTCTGTAAGTGGATTGTTCTCCGACGGTCATCACGCAAAGTAAATAACCTCACGCATAACCTTGGGTTTTCCCCATCTTTCGCCTCTCGCCCGATCCATTGAGGATCTTCTGCTCTGGAAGGCACCCAAAACTCCCTCGAACGACTCGCCGCAGCAGTGTGTCAGGCGTCTCGGTGGCAGATTTGCCCAGGCTCATTTTACGACTTGACGAACCGGTATAGAAGGAAAAAAATTAATCACACAGAGCTTCTCGTTTGCTCTTTGATGAAATCACAGATGTGGTAAAAGCCTGAGATCAGAATTGCACCAGTAAAGACGGAACTTTTTGATACCACCTTGTGTACACACTGCTTTCTCTATCCTTGTAATGCATTTCTGTTGATAAGATGATTAATATAAGCATTAATTATTAATTTAATGCTTTGTGACATTTAAATTAAGGGCTTTTTCAAAATAATGAAGTAAAAGTGCCTTTATTTCCTGAGAAATGCAAGAGTGGGGGAGGTGAGGGAGGATTATCACATCATTTGGGTCTTTTGGTCCTTAATCAAAGTACCCAAACACACTTGTTTACTGACTCAGCCAAACACAAGGTCTCTCGTGTACAATGCTCAAACGCAGAATTATATGGACCGTTCCTGTCATGATAATTTAATGTCTTTTTCTATTTGTTGTTAGTTATTATGTCAACGGACGAGATGCCTCTTTGGATGATTTCCTCGACCCCAAAGTGCTGGATATGCTGGCTGTAAAAACAGATGAAATCCTCAAGGTAACAGTGGTGACTTTATATCCAGGTCAGCATGACTTTTTAATGCGGTTAGTGATAAAAGCGCAGCGACTGAATCAGAACGAATTATTCCAGCGGATGTCGTTTCTGCGCATCCACACAGCGTTGTTTATAAAGCTTTGCTTGCCGCCTTCTGGGGTTTCGTTGCGCTCAAATGAGAATTGACTTTTTCGCTCGGTGTAAACAAAATGAATTATGTTTATCGCTGCAGTTCTGATATTTATAAGATTAGTCGGGACACCGTCGGGTTTATGTGCGTAGAGTAGTCGCTGGTGAGAAAGAGAACGGTAACGGCAAGGAACTGAGCCCCCTGCTAATAAATGATACACATCTTTCCACAAAAACATCAGTACCGAGCTCAATAGGCAGCTTGTTTGACCGTCGTTTTGAAACAAACAAACCAACAAAAAAAAGGACTGTCACAATATATTTCTTCTATTTAAACAGAATAGATAAAAAAGAAAAAAAAAACCCACAAAATTCTTTGTATGTTTCTATTGCAATTGTAAAGCCATTAACTACTGCTTTGTAGCGCGACATCACAAATAGCTAATAAATAAATTCCACGTTTTATTACTTCTAGTCATGAAGGCTTTTAAATCCAGAATACACGTGTGATTTAATATCAGTATTAAATATCTTTTACACGTGTGAATTTACATATACAGCATTTGCATGACGCCCTTCTCGAGGGTTAAGGGCCTTGCTACAGGGCCCACTAGTGGCAGCTTGGTGGTTGCGGGATTTGAACCTTCAAATGGATTCAAATTGATTGAGAATCTGAATTGTGTTTAATTAATTAAGTGTTTAATTAATTGTGTCTACACATGACACTTTATACACTATATATCTATATATATATATATATATATATATATATATATATATATATATATATATATATATATATATATATTTATTTTTTTTTTTTTTATAAAGATGTCAATTCTATTCTATTTTAATTTTTATTCTATATTATCTTTACATTTATTAATAATGTCTGCACTCATTTTCTTTTCTTTCCGTTATATTTACATTCCGGACGGTCGTAAAAAGCATTTCACGTAATGTCGTACTATGCATGTGTGTGTGCATGTGAAAAAAAAAAATATGAATTTAATTCAAAATGGCCCGGAGGAAACGGGGCAAAAAAAAAAATCCCATTGTGTTTGAGAGGCATGTTATACTCTCTGTTTCTGTTTCTGTGTCTGACAGTGGTGTGTTTAACTTGCATAATATTTAACATAGACAGGTCATGAACTCGTTTTGCTGAGTTTAATGTGAAGGACTTGTTTGAACAGTGTGTGTCGGCTGACCAGGGCACACAAGGGAGGTTTTGAGTGCAGTCGTTAAAAGTAAAGTTTAAATAATTCAATAAAAAAATTCTGCTTCGTTTGTCCTTATATAATTCACAGCGGATTGCTGGATGAAATAGTTACATGTGTCACAATCAGTGTTGGGGAGCGACTACACGTTACTAGACGTTACATGTAACGGCGTTACTGAATTTAATTACAAAATAACAGTAATTCGTTACTGTGTAATTAAATGTTAAAGATTACAAATAGAGTTACATCGGAACAATTCCATGTAACAGCACTGCTTTAGACGACGGCATGATTTTCACCTGAAACGTGATTTTTGATTTGCTCGATGACGATCTGCTGCAGGTTTATTTCGTAAAATAGAACCGATTTATTTTTCCCGAGGGTTTGAACCTTTTTTTTCCGTAGAATGTTAACTTAAAGCGCCACCTAGTGGACAAATGAAAGTAATCAAAAAGTAATCAAATGTTATAATTTTTCATCAAGTCATTATATTGTGAATTATGAGTTGTAATCTGTAATCTGCTTGTAATGTTAGTTGCTATCGAATTGATTTTTTTTTTCTTTTCCATTTGTTTTTATGTAGATCGTCCATTCTTTGTCGCCTGGGAAAAAAGTATGGCTGGGAGAAACCAGCTCAGCATATGGTGGAGGTGCAGCTGGTCTCTCTGACACTTTTGTTGCTGGTTTTATGTGAGTACATGATTGCGTCATGCTGTTTTGCGTTAACTTTCAGTAGCCATAATACCCTGTGGCCCAACACTGGTTGCTCACTGAAGGTTGAGCCCTGGTTAGTACCTGGATGGATGGATGACCTATTCATTCATTCATTCATTCATTCATCTTCTACCGCTTTATCCGATCTTCCCTCGGGTCACGGGGAGTCTGTGACTATCTCAGGCGTCTATGGGCAAAAGGCAGGATACACCCTGGATGGAATGCCAACCCATCACAGGGCACACACACTTACAATCACACACACATTCATACACTAGGGACAATTTTTTAGGGTGTCAATCAACCTACCATGCATGTTTTTTGCACCGGGGAGGAAACCGGAGAAAAAAACCCCCGAGGCACGGGGAGAACATGCACAAACTCCACACACACATGGCCGAGACGGGAATCGAACCCGAAACTTTAACAGTTTCTTTATTAAATCTTAGTTTATTTTGATGCACCTGTCAGGGCTGTAACTTAATTTCATTGTACCCTGTGCATTGACCATATTGAATTCTATTCTATTCTATTTTTCCCACAAAATTGGAGGCACGAGCTGATTTTTTACTTCTACTCCTTACATGTCCATGCAATTCATTCCGGCATGTCATTGTTCAAAGGAAAAAGAAAGACAAACGGATAAAACAGATAAATCTCTCCATCCGGATAGAGTGAACTTTATGGTGGTTAGATAATGAGTGTAAACATGTACCATTCCGACACCTTATTAGTTTGTACACATGGAAACATATTATGAAAGTTCTACATGTGTTTGTGTTATAACTGTTTACAGCGAATAAACCCTTGTGTATTTGTTCTCTAAAGGTGGCTGGACAAACTCGGTCTTGCAGCTACGCTGGGGTTGGACGTGGTCATGAGGCAGGTGTTAATTGGCTCTGGGACGTACCACCTTGTGGATAATAATCTCGATCCACTTCCGGTATGTTATCTGCTGCTCAGGCCAAGGAAAACATTCGCTACCATATTTTTCATTTATTTTAGTGTTTTTGTTGGTGTTTGTGCCCTGAAACACAATTATCTTGTATTTGCAAAGCATTTTTGAAGATTTACTATAACTGATAATAATAATATTAATAATAATAATAATAATATTGTTAATCTGCCAACATCGCCTGTTATTTCAGGGTGTTATTTTGCAGTCCAGTAGTGATAACACACACACACACACACACACACAAACACACACTTAAAAAAACAAAAATAAAAAATTTGATTCATATTCACACTTTATTAGAATATTGATCTGATAATTGTAAATATATTTCCTGTTTTCCGCTTTCATAAAAATTGTAATGGCATTTTTATGCCTCATCAACTGGACACTCGGTCAACTGTATTTATGCATCAAGAGTAAAAAAAAAAAAAAAAAAAGAAATGCATCATATATTGCGACATCATAGACTCCATTACTATGAGTTTAACAATGTCATAAAGTATGACGTCTGAATCGGGGCTTTAAATGGAATAACTGTGTGTTTTGTGGCAGGATTATTGGCTGTCACTTTTGTATAAAAGGCTCGTAGGACCTGAAGTGCTGAAAATACAGGTTCTGTCAACAACTAAGCAACTCTTACGGGTTTATCTTCATTGCACCAACAAAGAAAGGTACCCGATTCTAAAACTCCACTCTGAACTCTCTGTAACCTACATCAGAACATCCCATGTTTAAGGGATGAAACATGACTGGGCGGTTCACGTACATGTTTAAAAATATATTTATTGTATATTTACAGCTGTGTCTAGTGTCTTGGCCCGTTGTAAAAGAAATGTTAACAGCAATCCAAAATTGAAGAGGAAAAATGATTAAAATAACGAATGTCCTGTTCACTAGTTCTAGTTACTCAAAAGGTGCCGTCACTCTGTTCGCCTTAAACCTGAGCAAGAAGCAGATGGTGATCCGGCTTCCGGCGCTCGTCTCTAACAGCACGCTCGAAGTGTTTGTGCTTCAGTCGGCTGAGGAAGGCGAGGACGGGCTCCGCTCCAGGTGATGTTCCTGAGCCTTTAGAAAATACATATATATATATATATATATATATATATATATATATATATATATATATATATATATATATATATATATATATATATATATATATATATATATATATTATTTATTCATTCATCTTCTACCGCTTTATCCGATCTTCCCTCGGGTCACGGGGAGTCTGTGCCTATCTCAGGCGTCTATGGGCATTAAGGCAGGATACACCCTGGATGGAATGCCAACCCATCACAGGACACACACACACACACTTACATTCACACACGCACATTCATACACTAGGGACAATTTTCCAAGGTGCCAATCAACCTACCGCGCATGTTTTTGGACCTGGGACGAAACCGGAGAAAAACCCCCTGAGGCACGGCGAGAACATGCAAACTCCACACACACATGGCCGAAACGGGAATCAAACCCGGACCCTGGCGGTGTGAGGCGAACGTGCTAACCACTAAACCACCGTGCCCCTATATATACATATACGTATTTTTTTCTCCCTAGTTAAACCATTGTAATCTGCAGGTCGGTCAGGATGAACGGTGATGTGCTGAAGATGGTAGATGAGAGAACTCTTCCACCACTGCAAGGAGTCAAACGTCCTCCTGGAGAAAATCTCAGCCTCCCCGCACTATCCTTTGCCTTTTACGTGCTGAAACAAGCCGCCTCTCCCGTCTGCTGAGGGTTTTTCTCTTGGACGCTGTTGAGAAATTTTGACTTCGAAAATCGCACTGAGAAATTTGATTTATTTTGTGTTATATCATGTTCTAATGAGATTATCAAGCATAATGGTTTCCTCAAAATTACCTGAAAATGAAGCTACTTTTTTCCACAGTGTTGTGCAATATGAATGTTTTTTTTTTTTTATTGTGCTGATGATGGGATTAAACCTATTCAAAAGGAAACAAATATTTATAAGGAGTTAATATAGTATTGATTGCAATATTTTTGCATTATTTCTGTTTCAGGTTTTCTTTTCTGTATGTGTTATTTACTGAAAGGACAAAATGGTTGGTATACTTCCATTAAAGAAAGATGCTGTGCTGTTTGATATCATGGTGTGCACCCCAATGAACATACACTACCTAACGCTATGGAGTGAATTGTCTCTGGAGATTAGGAAGACCATTAGAAGCTGTAAATAATGAGGAAAGAAGTCCATCCCCAAACAGCACGATGTTCCTGTGACTACAGTTGCACATATTCTTCAGAAGTTTACAGTCCACTGTACTGTATCCAACCTCCCTGGACATGGCCTAAAGATACGTATAATATAAATGGCAGGCAAAGAGCCCAGAGCATCTTTCAAAAGATATTAGAGGTGAACTCAGTAATAGATTGCACTGTCGCTGATCTGTCACTGTTTGTTTGAGCCAAAGTTGAGTTAATGGAAGACAACGGAGAAGGACTCCGCCGTTAAAAGGAAACCATAGTGACAGGATTCAAAATTCATATCGACAAGCCACAAAGCTTCTTGGAACTTTTTGGCGAGCCATATTAGCTCACTGCTGCAAAAATAAAGCATAAAAAGAAAATAACACTGCACCTACTCTCAAACATGGTGGGGGTTGGGTTATGTTCTGGGGCTGCTTTGCTGTATTTGGTACAGAGTGTCTTGAATCTGTGCAGGGTGTGAAGAAATCTCAAGACTGTGAAGGCATGATGGAGCCAAATGTGCCTCCCAGTGTCAGAAAGCTTGGTCGCAGGTCATGGGTCCTCCAACAGGATACCCACCCAAAATACAAAAAAAAAACCAAAAGGCTAAGAACATAACAACTATTCGGACGTGGCGATCTATGAGCCTTGATCGAAATCCTATTGAGGAAAGAGCTGAAACATGCAGCCTGGAGAAGGCAGTCTTCAAACCTTCGACAGTTTGTTCTTGAGCAATGGGCCAAAATACCTGTTGATAAGTGCAGAAGTGTCATTGAGAGTTACAGGAATGAGTATTTTGCTTGCCATATGCAGTGAGGGGTTGTAACTAAAATAGTCAGAGCAGATAGAGACAAGTGAAGATTCTCATTTCTCCACAGTCCATATCATATATATATATATATATATATATATATATATATATATATATATATATACATATACACAAACTCCACACACACACATGGCCGAGACGGGAATCAAACCCGGATCCTGGGGGTGTGAGGCGAACGTGCTAACCACTAAACCACCATGCCCCTATATATATACATATATATAATCAGTGCTTTAGACTACTGCAGTGATTTTCTGCCCCCGCGGAAATATATACATATAAAGTAATCGAATGTAAAAAAGTGATAACAAATATAACACTATAATATAATATAGTAATATAAAGTATAGTATAGTAATATAAAGTAATTACACTACTTTTACATTTTGAATAGTCATTTGTAATCTATAATCTATTACCTTTCCAAAGTTACCTTCCCAACACTGTGTATATATATATATATATATATATATATATATATATATATATATATATATATATATATATATATATATATATATATATATATATAGTGAACAGTGCATGGGGGGGGTATGTTATCTCGATGTAGATTACACGCTGTTTATTTTTAGATTCTAGTATGCTCATTAGTATGTATATGTTAATTGTTGAGCTCTTCTTGTTAATTAATCGTTTAATATTTGACTTTTTTCACGTCTTCCACTTTCTTTATCGTTTGTTTCTGTTTATGAGTTGTATTTATTGGCTTTGTTGTTTCTTGGTGTAGTTTCACAACGCTACTAAAAAGCGCAAGTTTAATGAAAGAAAGAGCACCCATCGAAAACTCTGTGTCTCATTCATGGATGCCAAAGGGTCTCTAGTATATCACAAAATGGTGAGACACTATACTGTGTATATAAGGGAATATGTAAATATATGGCTATATGTAATATGTAAAATATGTCTAAATGTACCCTTTAGAAAAAAAACAACATCCAAAGTGACTCTTTTGCCGAGTAGAAAATATCAAATAAAGAGGTGAACAATAATGTACGAATGTTTTACACATATTTTTGTAAATATTATTCTGATTGGAACGAATAGTAGTCCTCGAATTCGTAAAGAACAAGCCCTTTGTTTACTCAGCACAATTTATTTTATAACAGACAGATGCTGTCGTTTATTAGCAGATGCTACACAAAGTAAACAGCAGCAGGAAAAAGCATGCGGATGTCGTTTCGTCACTCTTCCTGCTGCTCTCCGTGTGTAATGATGTAACAGAGCGATTTGTAATCCAGGTTTCCAGCTGTGTCGATGTTGGAGGACTGGAACATCTGGCGCACCTTTCATTAAAGCGCAATATAAGATGCGAGTGTAGACGTTTCACCAATGTACGTGTGTATTAAAGATGTTGCAGACGATCGCTTCGGCGCCTTACCTCCTCTGCACTGAACTTGTCGGCTTGTGTCAGGAGCATGTGCTGTAATCTGGGAATGTAAGATAAAAAAAAAAGATCTCTAAATGATCCAGATGCTGCGTTATTAGTAATTTAGTAATTAGTAATAGTAATATTAACTTACTCGGCTGTGTGTACATATCCCTTTGATTCAGGATCAAACATCTTAAAAGCATTAAGTATGGTGTCCTCGGGGTCAGTACCTAAGTTTTGGAAACATAAATGATTTTATATATTCATTCATTCATTCATTCATCTTCTACCCCTATATCCGATCTTCCCTCGGGTCACGGGGAGACTGTACCTATCTCAGGATACACACTGGATGGAATTCCAACCCATCGCAGGGCATATATATGTGTATATATATATATATATATATATATATATATATATATATATATATATATATATATCAGATTTATGACAAGACAGAGACTTATTTCATGTTGCATTAGAATTACAGCTTTAGTGCAAATATATAACTAATCAACTGCAAATTATGAGCATCTCCAACATGCAAACATAAAAGAAATGGAAATGGAATAGTGCAGCATTTAAATAAATACATGGAAATAAAATAAAAGTAAAATAAAGCAAAAAATAAAAGTAAACATCTTAATAACCACGAAGATGGTTTACAGATCCATGCCCAGTGTTGGGAATGTTACTTTGGAAATGTAATTTAGGTTACAGATATGTACAAATGACCCTATTCAAAATGTAATACGTCGTGTTACTTTTTAATACTGTTAATAATTGTAAGCTTACTTTTATGACTTTATAAAAGTAAAAGTAACGTGGGGGCACGGTGGCTTAGTCGTTAGCACGTTCGCCTCACACCACCAGGGTCCGGGTTCGATTCCCGTCTCGGCCATGTGTGTGTGGAGTTTGCATGTTCTCCCCGTGTCTCAGGGGTTTTTTCTCCGGGTTCTCCGGTTTCCTCCCCCCGGTCCAAAAACATGCACGGTAGGTTGATTGGCACCTTGGAATAATTGTCCCTAATGTATGAATGTGTGTGTGTGTGTGTGTGTGTGTGTGTCCTGTGATGGGTTGGCATTCCATCCAGGGTGTATCCTGCCTTAATGCCCATAGACGCCTGAGATAGATGATAAAGAGGGAAGACTGGATAAAGCGGTAGAGGATGAATGAATGACTGAATAAAAGTAAAGTAACTGAATTAAATTACAATTTACAAGTAACTAAAATTAAATTACGTAACGCTGTTACATGTGTCTAGTTACTCTCCATCTCTGTCCATACCCTTGCTATATAGTATATATAGGATAATATAAAACACAGCAAGGGCATGGATGTATATGTATATATATATATATATATATATATATATATATATATATATATATATATATATATATATATATAATACTCTATATAATAATCTTTGACTTGTTTTACTTATTATCACATTCGTTGTTACTCACCATGCAGTTTTTCTCCAAAAAGGTTAAGAAACATTGTGAAGTTGATTGGACCGCTGGCTTCTTTAAGCATGTCTTCCAGTTCATTGTCTTTGACATTCAATTTACCTACAGATTGAAATGACCGTGTAAACGCGACAGAAACATTCGATTTAATGCATGTAAACCATTTAAACGATCCATTAAGAAAAGGAACACTAACCAAGAGATGCGTATGTGTCCTTCAGGTCCTCCTTGTCTATGAAGCCGTCTCTGTTTTGATCAATAAGTGTGAAAGCCTGCACCAAAGAGACATGTTATTGCTACTGCTATTTTACATCAGTGATTATGTTTACAAACTTTCTTTATTTAGGAAGCACTGCTTTTATCCTGCCAGTCTGAATTAGGCTGATGTGAATCCGATCAATACTTTCCTCAAGAGCAAGGTTCAGTGTCCATCGTATGATGCGTAATCTAACATTCAGCAGTAATAACGATCATTTTTGGAAATTGTACCCAAAGATAGATTTGACCTTAGGGACCACAGTGGATTAGCGATTACAACGTTCGTCTCACACCTCTAGGGTCGGGGATTCGATTGCCACCTATGCCATGTGGAGTTTAGGTGTTCTCTCCGTGCCTCAGGGGTTTTTCTCAGGGTTCTCCGGTTTTCTCCAGTACAAAAACATGCACTGTAGGTTGATTGGCACCTTGGAAAATTGTCCCTAGTGTGTGAATGTGAATGTGAGTGTTTGTGTGCCCTGTGATGGGTTGGCATTCCATTCAGGGTGTGTCCTAAAAGCCACTGATACTGTCACAATTATTCTTGTCTGCTAAATATGTTTGTAATGACAGTGAATTAGCCGATAGCAAAACCCACTGAATTACCAACACAGACTGCTTGAAATCATCATCTTTAACCCCTTGTTGTTATTTACAATCATATAAAAAATACTTCTGTCTGTTTGTGCCTCAGAGTGCCTCTGATATGATCGATGGCGAATGTCAAATATGCATCAGCCGACATTGGAGGAATACATACATTAAACTGGCTGTGTTGGGGGGGGGGGCAGTTTGGTGGGATTTCGTGAGAGTACACTACACCTTTAGATCAATATATAACTCCTGTACAGTTGTACATACATTGTACATATCACACACACACACCCAGGTAGTTTATATACACACTGTGCCTAACTACATCTGCACTATTTTATTTATATGTGTATCTGCATGTATGTTGCTACATACTGTTATATACTCTTATTATAATACTGCATGCGCGCACACACACACACACACACACACACACACACACACACACACACACACACACATATATATATATATATATATATATATATATATATATATATATATATATATATAGTATTTGTAGTCCGAGTAAATGAGTATAATAAGTATGTATATATATATATATATATATATATATATATATATATATATATATATATATATATATATATATATATATATATATATGCACACATATTTATATTACTCACTGTACATTTACTCATGTCTATCTATCTATCTATCTATCTATCTATCTATCTATCTATAAGGGGTTAACTCTTCAGAAATGTTATGGTTAGAACCAACTTCCACTTGATGTTCAAACCGAGTCACTATTATTTAATATTATTTATTCCATAATGCTAAATTAAGCATTTCATGAATTTTAAATTCAAAATATTGCTGTTAATGATCCCCCCGATAGCGTTTTAGACGGATCGTATCCTCGCAATGTAATTATTGATGGAGACTTCAAAGCACATTGTACCGGATAAGCGGTTCTGCCTAATGGGAAGAATGTAAATGTAATGTAAAACTAACCCATTAGGATGACGACTTAATAACACACGCTTGAACGTGGACTTAGGGAGAAATTCGTACCTCTTTAAATTCCTGGATCTGAGTCTGCTCGAACATGGAGAACACATTGGAAGAGGCCCTCTGAGCACGTTTTGCACCTCCTTCCTTCTTTTTGGTCTTCCTGCTGGCCTGAAATGTAGTGACAATACGTCAATCCTCAACACAAAACCATTGAAATATTAATATTAAAACATATAAACGTCTATTTACAATGTACTAATTATTCACAAAAGCTGTTTTACCATCTTCCTCTGACACTGCTGCTCACTAAAAGATGATGTGTCAAATCAGCGAGAGGAAGCTGAGTATAAGTACAGCAGCTGTCAGTGAGAGAGAAGCAGAGAATGTGTCACTGGGGATGGGAATGGTCCAGTAAGACCAGCACTCAGGCCAAAGGTCCATACATGGACACGTTGTTGGACAAGAACGAGAGTTCTCCGGAGAATAAATTAGATGATGAAGAGAAAACCTTTACCTCCTTCATTTATATCTGAACAGTGATATCAAAAATCAATTTATATATATATATATATATATATATATATATATATATATATATATATATATATATATATATATATATGTGTGTGTGTTTAAATTTAGATTTAGATATATTTTTTCTATTACAATATACTCATTTCAATATATGTGAACAATATTTTGCTCACAATTGGAAATTAATTAACGTAACGGTGTTATGTCATTTAATTACAGAATAAATGTAACAGTAATTCATTACCGTTACGGAGAAAAAAATGTTAATGTTAATGTTAGAGATGTAAAATCAATTGTGAAATTGTGAAATGTGATTGGGATATGAATGATGACGATCTCCTGCAGTTTCTTTCCGAAAAATAGAACCGATTTTTTTTCCCCGCGGGTTTGAAACTTTTTTTTCTTAGAACGTTAACTTAAAGTGCCACCTAGTGGACAAATCAAGTAATCAAAAAGTACCCAGTTACTTTACTTCTATAACGTAATTGAAAGGTTACACTACTTATTACATTTTGAATCGGGTCTTTTGTAATCTGTAATCGATCACATTTCCAAAGTAACAATCCCAACACTGTGTGTAAAGTAATGTGAAAATAAATTCCCGGGTTCTGATAACATGGTGTGTGTCCTGTCCTTTGTCCTGTGCATAAAATGTCAGTGAAATGATTGTCATGTGGAAAAATTCACACGTGAAAGTAGTTTACATGATGTAAGGAAAATGTATAATCCCATATACACACGCACACACATATATATATATATATATATATATATATATATATATATATATATATATATATATATATATATATTCATTCATTCATTCATGCATTCATTTTCTACCGCTTTATCCGATCTTCCCTCGGGTCACGGGGAGTCTGTGCCTATCTCGGGCGTCTATGGGCATTAAGGGAGGATACACCCTGGATGGAATGCCAACCCATCACAGGGTGCACACACACACACACACACACACTCACACACATTCATACACTAAGGACAATTTTCCAAGTTGCCAATCAACCTACCGTGCATGTTTTTGGGACCGGGAGGAAACCGGAGAACCAGGAGAAAAAACCCCTGAGGCACGGGGAGAACATCGAACGCAGACCCTGGCGGTGTGAGGCGAACGTGCTAACCACTAAGCCACCGTGCCATATATATATATATATATATATATATATATATATATATATATATATATATATATATATATATATATATATATATATATATATATATATATATATATAAATATTTATAATATATATAGCCGTGGATGATTTAGTATAAACATCTGAAGTGATCGAAATTGTTTGTTAATAATTGGAAGCTGCTGATGAATACAAACTGACTTCCAAAAACAATGCTCTCACACAATCACACACGTCAATGATATATTCACAGCATGTCGTCTGTAAGTGTTCGAGTGAATAAAAAAAGCTAAATAAATGCAGTGAAGCTGAAATAAAAAAAAAAATAAATCATAAAAAAACAAAAAAAAGAACATGTCCATAATGGCACCATCTGCTTTGTATATATCAAAAGAGCATAGTGCAAACATGAACACAGTCTATAATTAACCTCCGAAATGTGAATCTCACCCGAGAGGGTTTTTTTTTTTTTTTTTTTTTTTTTTTTAGCCCACTAATTATAAGGCACCATCTGACGAAGGCAGCTGGAAAATCATTGTTGAGACGTGAGAGGATGAACAAAGTCACAATATCATAAGCAGACACTGATTATATTTTATTATCCCCTATCTTTCCTTTATTTATTTATTTAAATGTATACTATTTATATGCTGAATGTACGGCTTTATTCTTTAGGATTATCCTAGGATTCTTTTTTTTTATTATTTCTTTTCGGTTTACACCCATTTGTTTTTAATCGATATCTATTTAAACATGGAATCAAATCTTTTACAATTTGTTTACACTGTAATAGTAACACTTGCTTTGTGTAATGGGGAAACTGGTTGTTGAACTTCCCTTTTCTAATATCCAATATATAGCTTTAGATAAAACAAAAACACATATATATATATATATATATATATATATATATATATATATATATATATATATATATATATATATATATATCATATTCATTCATTCATTCATTCATTTTCTACCGCTGTATCTGATCTTCCCTCGGGTCACGGGGAGTCTGTCTGTGCCTATCTCAGGTCGTCTATGGGCATTAAGGCAGGATACACCCTGGATGGAACACACACATTCATACACTAGGGACAATTTTCCAAGGTGCCAATCAACCTATCGTGCATGTTTTTGGACCGGGAGGAAACCGGGGGAGAACCCGGAGAAAAAAACCCCCTGAGGCACGGGGAGAACATGCAAACTCCACACACACACATGTCCGAGACAGGAATCGAACCCGGACCCTTGCGGTGTGAGGCGAACGTGCTAACCACTAAGCCACCGTGCCCCACCATCATATATATATATATATATATATATATATATATATATATATATATATATATATATATATATATATATATATATATATGATATATAGATAGATAGATAGATAGATAGATAGATAGATAGATAGATAGATAGATAGATTTATTGCTGTAAAGGTAGACTGTAGACTTTAAGGCGTAGGATTATAGGGAAATACAATCCATAATTATTTCTTTTTTACAGTCCAAATATATGGTACAGGGAATACATCTCTGTGTACGGTATAACTATACAGTAGAGGTTTGTCATATATTGACCATAACACACATACAAGATTCAACTATCAGGAATGTCTTTGCGATTATAAGAATGATTATAACGAGTGGTCCATACGATTTTCCTTTTTGAAACCAAGGTCCATAAAAATGTTTTTGCCAAGGTTGGGGTGTAAGACAGAAGAAAGCTGTAGATCACAGAATTGCAATTAACAGATATGCACCTAAATATGAAGCTTTCATTCATTCATCTTCTACCGCTTTATCCAGTCTCCTTAATGGGTCATTAAGGCAGGACACACCCTGTATGGGATGCCAACCCATCGCAGAACACACACACACACACACACACACACACACTCACATTCACACACACATTCATACACTAGGGACAATTTTCCAAGGTGCCAATCAAGGCAGGAGAAACCCTGGATGGAATGCCAACCCATCAAAGAGAGCACACACTCACATTTACACACACATTCATACACTGGGGACAATTTTCCAAGGTGCCAATCAACCTACCGTGCATGTTTTTGGACCGGGGGCACGGTGGCTTAATGGTTAGCACGTCCGCCTCACACCTCCAGGGTCCGGGTTCGATTCCCGTCTCAGTAGGGAAACATGCACGGTAGGTTGATTGGCAACTTGGAAAATTGTCCCTAGTGTATGAATGTGTGTGATTGTGTGTGTGTGTGTGTCCTGCATTCCATCCAGGGTGTATCCTGCCTTAATGCCCATAGACGCCTGAGATAGGCACAGTCTCCCCGTGACCCGAGGGAAGATCGGATAAAGCGGTAGCAGATGAATGAATGAATGAATTTCATATAGACAAAGGGTTGTCAACCAGCACAAGTGTTTGTAATGTTTTAAAATAAATCTAGAATACCAAAAATATATCTTGCTCTATCCAAGAATATCTTTAGAAAATGAATATACTATATAGTGTTCAACGTTACAGAGGTCAAAATCGACCATTTTTCAGATTAGAAGAAGTTCATCTTATTGTCCACCAGGGGGTGGTGTTTCTACATACAATATGCTGGTTTACAAATCGTCTAACAGTAGCAAATGATATTAAGAAATGATTTATGACATTAAAGTCTGGTGTTTGTTTAATAAAATAACTGGAAATAGCGGTGCAGCAAATATACTCTTTAAAATAGATGTTCTTTATTACAACTACCTTGGTATTTCTCTTTATTTAACTATCTTTATTCAATTATTGTTTCGTTGTTGAACAGAGGTAGAATCGATGAATGTATGTTAAGCGTATATCATGTATACGCCTTTATAGCATTCTCAAGCAAAAAATATTTAAAATCGTAACTTGTATGAGAGAGGGGCACGGTGGCTTAGTGGTTAGCACGTTCGCCTCACACCGCCAGGGTCCGGGTTCGATTCCTGTCTCGGCCATGTGTGTGTGGAGTTTGCATGTTCTCCCCGTGTCCTCAGGGGTTTTTCCTTCCTTTTCTCCGGGTTCTCTGGTTTCCTCCCGGTCCAAAAACATGCACGGTAGGTTGATTGGCACCTTGGAAAATTGCCCCTAGTGTGTGAATGTATGTGTGAATGTGAGTGTGTGAGTGTGTGAGTGTGTCCTGCGTTGGGTTGGCATTCCATCCAGGGTGTATCCTGCCTTAATGCCCATAGACGCCTGAGATAGGCACAGACTCCCCGTGACCCGAGGGAAAATCGGAAATAGCGGTAGAAGATGAATGAATGAATGAATGAACTTGTATGAGTGAGATGAGTTAGGCCTATCTTCTATTTCATGTCCGCTTTATTAACTGTATGATTTATTAAGGCTGACGTGTAAAAGAAAAAAAAGAAAAAAGTGATTTCTCTGCATTATTACAAAGCTATCGTATTAATTCTCACCCAAACTGAGTCTGAAGGGCTGATTGTGTACTTTGCAGACAAGGTCTGGCTTGTTAGTGTTTAAGGCCATGCCAGCTCCACATCTTCTCCGTCTCATGGGGAAGAGCTTGTGGCCTGCTGGTAAAGCTACACAAACACACATTCTAAACAGGCAGCTCAGGGCAACAGAACTTCCCTCCATCTCTCAGCTTCATTAACAGGCGCCACGCGGCTGCAAACCCATCCTCAAAATACTGCAGTGTGAAAGCTGTGTGGAGCACCATAGATATATTCTCATTAATACTAGAGGTTATAAGAGATTATAAGAGAAAGTGAAGAATGTCCTAAGTACTGGGAAGTAATTAATTAATCCTTTTGAGACCTGCCTTGAGAGCATGTTACATTGGAAGATACAGTAAAGAAAATTTTTCAGCTCTTCTCATGCCTTTAGAAAAAGGGAGCCTCAATGGTCAAGTACATGTGAATGACTTACATTAGAAAAGACAAGTGTTGGCGAGTAACGAGTTACATGTAAAGGCGTTACGTCATTTAATTTGCAAAATAAAAATGCGATAGTAATCCGTTACAGTTGCTGAGGGAAATTAAATTACAGTTACTCATGAAAATATTAAAGATTGCAAATAGGGTTACATCTGAAGAAATTTGCGTAACAATCAGTGCTTTAGATTACGGCATGATTTTCACCTGAAATGTGATTTGGATTTGAATGATGACAATCTCCTGAAGTTTCATTTCGAATAATGTTAACTCAAAGTGCCACCTTGTGGCCAAATGAAAGCAATGAAAAAGTAATCAAATGTGATCAGTTACTTTACTTTTATAAAGTAATTGAAAAGTACTTATTACATTTTGAATAGGGCCTAGGGTTTGTAATCTGTCATCTATTACATTTCCAAAGTAACCTTCCCAACACTGCAGATAGAAATTGGTGTGATGATATTTTGTTTTGTCAGAGCTACTGTTAACCTTCTAAACTTGAACAAAGACTTGAACAAAGGCTTCACCAGATGTGGTATAAAGATAATGCATGTAATGCAAATGCAAGTATTTTACACTACTGTACAAAATGTTTCAGGCAGTTGTGAAAAAAATGCTTTCCAAAATAGAAGTGCTAATATATATATATATATATATATATATATATATATATATATATATATATATATATATATATATATATATATATATATATATATATATATATAGATATATATAGAGAGGCACGGTGGTTTAGTGGTTAGCACATTCACCTCACACCGCCAGTGGTCCGGGTTCGATTCCCGTCTCAGGCCATGTGTGTGTGGAGTTTTGCATGTTCTCCCCGTGCCTCAGGGGGTTTTTCTCCGGGTTCTCCGGTTTCCTCCCCCGGTCCAAAAACATGCACGGTAGGTTGATTGGCACCTTGGAAAAAATTGTCCCTAGTGTATGAATGTGTGTGTGAGTGTGTGTGTGTGTGTGTGTGTCCTGCGATGGGTTGGCATTCGATCCAGGGTGTATCCTGCCTTAATGCCCATAGACGCCTGAGATAGGCACAGACTCCCCGTGACCCGAGGGAAGATCGGATATAGCGGTAGAAGATGAATGAATATATATATATATATATATATATATATATATATATATATATATATATATATATATATATATATATATATATATACATACACTGGTCTGAAAATGAGTTCTATCTGTGAACATGTCGAGTTTCTGATTTACTGAGATATACAAATGCGAAATTTCTGTGTGTTAATGTTAATAACCAATCTTTAATATAAAGTTTTAATAATATCTAAGATATCTATGATAGAAATTCAAACCAAATAAATTTTGGCCATGACATTTGAATGTAAAAAAGCATTTTGAGGGAGGTAGGTAGGTTGTTCCAAATATCTTTCTAGCTATCTAAACTACTTATTAATTAACAACAGATAACAACATCAGAATAGGCTTACTCAAATCATTCAGTGTTATCCCAGACAGACTCGATGATGTTGAGATCAGGGCTCCGTGGTGGCCAAACCATCATTTCCAGGACTTCTTGTTTATTTTCTATGATGAAGATAGTTGTTAATGACATTGGCTGTATGTTTGGGGTTGCTATTAATGATGATATATTTCCCTGGTGGTATTTCTCAGCATCTTGAACAAAATTTCCAATTTGCACAAATACATCCCCAAACTTACAAGAAACCCCCACCATGCTTATTGTACAGCTCTGCAGCTCTTTAGCATACAACTTGTCTTCTGCTACAGGCAAATATTTCAGATTTTTACTCATCGGTCCAGAGCACCTGCTTCCATTTTTCTGTACTCCAGGTAATTTGTTTCGTGCAAAACAATTAGCCTTGTTTCCAAGTCAGCCAGATTTCTCCAGACAGCAGATGGGTGTATCTGGGTCCCACTGGCTTCCACTAGTGTTTTGCTGAATATTTTTCTGATGTTGACATGGGGTAAGAATTATATGTCTCATCTGCTGCATTACATTTCCCCATCTGACCACTGTGTCTGCAGTCCTCAACATTGCCAGCATTCTTTTTCCTTGTATGTTGTTGCTGTGTTTAGTCATGCCAATGTCCTGTGACATAAGCCAACCTTCCACAACTTAGCTTTAGTAGGAGAGACCGGCTGTTCCTCAGATAGTTTTAATACTCCTACACAGTTGTTTCTGTTTCAGTTAAGAATTGTGTTTTAATCTACTGTACATAGGAAATTGATAATCCTTGGCACCGACTTTTATAACTGGTCAATCCTACACTCTTCGTTGATCATACGAAATGATTAGCTTTGTGTAAGAATCGTTGCTAGTTTTCAAGGGTAAGCACACCAAATATATCCGATTAAGCTTTGCATCTTGTGAACTGCTAAAAATATAGAAAGTATTTCTTCACATCTGCATAAAACTTTTGCACAGTATTATATCAACACAGCTGAGCAAGTATTATTCCTCTTGTTCTTATTCATTCATCTTCTACCGCTATATCCGATCTTTCCTCAGGTCACGGGGGAGCCTGTGCCTATCTCAGGTGGCTATGGGCATTAAGGCAGGATACACCCTGGATGGAATGCCAACCCATCGCATGGCACACACACACACACATTCACACATTAGGGACAATTTTCCAAGGTGCCAATCAACCAACCGTGCATGTTTGTGGACCGGGGAGGAAACCGGAGAACCCGGAGAAAACCCGGCACGGGGAGAACATGCAAACTCCACACACACATGGCCGAGACGGGAATCGAACCTTGAACCTGGAATCGAGACTCCGGATCTTGGATGTGTGAGGCGAACGTGCTAAACACTAAACCACTGTGCCCCTTTTGTTCTTCTTCTTCTTCTTCTTCTTCTTATCAAATTAAAAAAGATAATACATTGATAAAAAATATATTTAACACGTTATTTAAAAACATAAAGCAAAACCATCTTGAATGAATAGGACTCTAGTCTTTTTCTTTCTTTCCTTCTAAATTTCTTTCTATCATTCTCCACCCTACACTCCCTCTCTTTTTTCTTTGTGTGTGTGTGTGTGTGTGTGTGTGTGTGTGTGTGTGTGTGTGTGTGTGTGTGTGTGTGTGTGTGTGTGTGTGTGTGTGTGTGTGTGTGTGTGTGCTCTCATGAATGAAGTTGAATGAATACAAGGAAAACGATACAATTACTTTACTTATCAAACTAATTATAAATCCATTTTAGAAAGTACAGTCTAAAAGTGTTGCGAATTCTATCTAGGCTTTGTAAAATATATGACTAATCTTTTTTTTTAGTTTTCTTCCATGAAAGAAAGCGTGTTAAATGTTTGCTCTCTTTATAAATAGCTCAGTGGTGGGCGTTTCTAAACCAGTTCCCCAGCCACGCCCCCTTTCTGTGTGGAGACCCAACCTGTGTGTGTGTGTGCGGGTGCACGCCGCGTTCCGCACCAGGCCAGCTAACTCGGCTAAGTCATTTACCTCAGGAAAGTCAGGCAAGTTCACCGCGCTGAGCATGTAGACTCTAAATATATTATATATTACTCCCATTTCTAATGTACTTCGGTAGAGCCTTGGTTTGGGAGGAAGGCGACTAATTAATGACCTGTTTAAAAAGAGAGAGAGAGAGAGAGAGAGAGAGAGAGAGAGACTAGTGACCTGAAAATGAACTGTTGATTTGGATCTGTGACAGATGACAGATGGAGAAGACACATAAACTACTCCTGGGGATTTTTACTGGTAAGAAAATGTCCTTTTTGCCCCTTAAACTTAAACTTTGTATGCAATGAATGAATTTCTTATATAACCCTAGTCATTAAGTAAATAAACAATCCTTGGTCGGTTGTTCTGTGTGACCTATATTAGGCATATCTGTTACTAAGCCTAGATGTTCTATAATATAAACCGATAAGTGAAGAAAGGATGTCAGAAACCTTTGTATTTTCTGTATGCAAGCCACATTTAGGTGGGCCGTGACGCAGGAAAGGCCTAAAAATGTGGATTATAGAGTGACATAATAATAATAATAATAATAATAATAATAATAAAATAGAACATAACTGTTGGCTTGAAATATGCTGGAATGAAGTGCAAGACATTTGTTTCTAGAGAAAAGATTGACCCCAGAACAGATTCGAGCAAGCGGCAGGTTGATATCTGCAACATGCAACGAGTGTTGTGGTATCAGAGGAATAAAGTACTTCTGAAATCTGCTTTACGGTGATAAGAGTAACTCCGCTTCATTACCCCGTGCCAACATTGATGCCGATTATTATATACCTTGCACAAATAATCACATCAGCAGAGATTTATTTTTAGCTCTTAATACAAAACTATGGTGAGGATTAGGGTTAGGACAGGAGTAAGGTCCGCGTAAGGCAGGGTAATATTTAAAAGCCCATTCACCGATTCTCGAGCATGCAGAAAACGCGTTCCTTGTCATAAGGAGGTCTGGTCTGTTTCCTGCTCATGAATGAAAGCAGTAGGGAGTGGTGCAGTGTGGGTGTGTTGACGATAATCCAGGCCAGTCTGTTTTGTTTCCAAAATTGTATAAGTTTGATGTTAGCTGTAAATTTGGCATTTGCTTATTTGTGATGCAGTGCAAGGGGGCACGGTGGCTTAGTGGTTAGCACGTTCGCCTCACACCGCCAGGATCCGGGTTCGATTCCCGTCTCGGGAATGTGTGTGTGGAGTTTGCATGTTCTCCCCGTGCCTCAGGGGGTTTTTCCCCGGGTTCTCCGGTTTCCCCCGGTCCAAAAACATGCACGGTAGGTTGATTGGCACCTTGGAAAATTGTCCCTAGTGTATGAATGTGTGTGTGTGAATGTGTGTGTGTGTGTGTGCCTGCGATGGGTTGGCATTCCATCCAGGGTGTATCCTGCCTTAATGCCCATAGACGCCTGAGATAGGCACAGGTTCCCCGTGACCCGAGAGAAGATCGGATAAAGCGGTAGAAGATGAATGAATGAATGAATGATGCAGTGCACCTGACTTGTTTACCCGAACCTCTTCAGATGTTTTCTTTATCTTATACTGTGTACAATTACAGACTGTTTCATGTGGATTGAGCAAGTCAGTATAATCACTTTATTTTCTCCCTTCTTAATTCTTATGTTCAATATCGGAGCTCTTGAACTGTCTACGTTTAATGTGATGCACACGATTGGCTGTTTGGATATTGAGCAGGTGTTCTTAATAAAGAGACCATGAGCATCAAGGCAGGACAAACCCTGGATGGAATGCCAACCCATCGCAGGGAGCGCACACACTCACATTTACACACACATTCATACACTAGGGACAATTTTCCAAGGTGCCAATCAACCTACCGTGCATGTTTTTGGACCGGGAGGAAACTGGAGAACCCGGAGGAAAAACCCCCTGAGACACGGGGAGAACATGCAAACTCCACACATACATGGCCGAAACGGGAATCGAACCCGAACCCTGGAGGTGTTAGGCGAACGTGCAAACCAATAAGCCACCGTGCCCCACTACTCTTTTAATAGTAAGTTTTTAATTATAGCCAACGTCAGCTAACCACTAAGCCACCAAGCCCCCCCCTCCCACTCCACCTTAAAAATGTCAGGGGGGGGGTAGTGTTCAGGGGAGGTGTGTTTAGGGGAGGTAGATGTTTGTATCAATTGGAGTGCAGGTATTCACACATTATATGCAACCAATACTGCAATGACCGGTCCTTCTCTGATTAAATAATATCAACAAATGTTATCAATGACAAGGTACTGTGTTGTTATGGGAGACACTGTTGGGACACACTGTTATAGGAACCTATGTACAGTAACTGTACCCCGTCACTGAATATTTGCCTATACAGTATCAGCACTGTGTGCTTTAATCCTAACTGCTTGTATGGTCTTTGGTTGTTCTACTATACCTTGCTGATAGAAAACATCATCAACTGCTTTATCACTGCTTTCTAAAATTAATCTGCATGATTTTCGTTACCTATTTTCAGATTGCTGATTATTCTGAGACCGAATGATGGCAGGAATGCTGCTCTATAGACCTCAAGTCCATTTCATTTAACTTGGACCTTTAGATATTGAGCTGAGGATTTATATGGATTATTGCTCACACCGTGTGCCACTTTTTTTTCCTCCCTTTTTTCCGCCCTGTAGTTGCCCTATGCAAATACTCGCAGGCTGAATGGAATACGACGAGGGACGCGGCGAATAAGACCGTGTCCTGTGGTCCCCATGACAACAGTGGCAACTGCACAGGTAAATATCCTGGTCTTGTACCTCCCTGTTCATTTGCAATTATCTGTTCCAGACCTGCCACTTTGAGTCAGTGCTTTATCTAGAAATCTCATGGAATTACGCTTCTGTTGATCAATTCGTATACATTGGAAAACAAAGCACCAAATATTGTTCAAGTAATGGCTAGTCATTGATATTCATAATTTGTTGTTTATTGTTTAGGCTGCACCAAACCATTTCCCCAGATTGCTTTCATATTTTTCAGAGCACACAGTTTGCCGTCTTCCTTTGCTCAATAATGTGCATCATGCGCTAGATTTACTTTCAACATTATTAACTGGTTTGTTTTATTATGTATACATTTACAAATATCGCAGGTTTGACTAAACCTGCGATACCCTAATAAATGGGGATGGTTGTGTTAGGAAGGTCATCCAGTGTAAAATACGTGCCAAAACTAATATGAGGACCACATTAAAAATATAGATGAGTGCAGACTCGCAGCTGATTTGAAGTACTGGTATTGATTCATGTGTTTGATTTAAGCTGAATATGCACTTCACAGCATTGTGATGCATTTTTATTCTGTAAGCATATGAAGTCTTCGTATCTAACCGCTCACCTGCATTATTATTAAGTCTCGAGCAAAAAAAAAAAAATAGGGGAGAAACAGTACATTACAGGCATGCATGAAATTTCAAATGACACAAATACTCAAAGAGTATAAGTCAAATAAGCAAGTGTTTAATATTAATGCTGTGATAAAAATGTAATCCCTGACTACTAAACAAATGAGGGCTGAATGTGTGAAATGTATTGATGCACCAGGTTAGTCACAGCTGGCGGCGGCGTCTCTCTCCAAACCAGTAACCATTTAAGCTTAGAGCACATTTATCAACACAATTCTCAGGAGAACAACAGAAACGTTTAATTATTTAATCAGTAGTTAATATTTTGAGTTTAGAAGGACAAAACTGATCTTAGATATAATTAAAACTTTATATTAACTTTATATATATTAACTATAAATGGTTTAACTTTATATTATATTAAGAGTGGAGGGGCACGGTGGCTTCTCGGGGCGTCTCGGCCATGTGTGTGTGGAGTTTGTGCATGTTCTCCCCGTGCCTCAGGCGGTTTTTCTCCAGGTTCTCCGGTTTCCTCCCCCGGTCCAAAAACATGCACGGCAGGTTGATTGGCACTGGAAAAAGTGTATGTATGTGTGTGTGTGTGTGAATGTGTGTGTGTGCCCTGCAATGGGTTGGCATTCCATCCAGGGTGTATCCTGCCTTAATGCCCATAGACGCCTGTGATAGGCACAGGCTCCCCGTGACCCGAGGGAAGATCGGATATAGCGGTAGAAGATGAATGAATTAAAGAGTGGTTATTAACGCACAGGAATTTGGCATTTGTACATCTCAGTAAATCAGAAACTCGACATGTTCACAGATAGAACTCATTTTCAGAAACTATTCTCTTCTCAACTCTTCACCATCAAAATCATTTTCAGACCAGTGTTCAGTAAGTGTACTGCTCATAGTGTATTATTTTATTTGAATACAAATGAACAAATTACTAATGATGTCATAGCTTATCTCATAGCAAAAAGAGTCACCTGGCAGGGATCAGCGCATAATAATACCTGAAAGCATGCATATACAGTAATAAGAGCTAGTGGTTGTACAATGAGTTAGCCTATCATATTGCGATCATTTATGCCACTGTAATCAAATCCTGCACCATTCATTCTTCAAGGCTTTAGTAGTAAAGGCATCAGCTTTCACACTGTTTACATAAACATGGAAACTACAAACCAGGCTTGAGCTCCGAGAATGATGGAAGAGCTCTTTAGTGTATTTTACTTTCATAGAGCAGTGCCAAATGTTTATTTATTATACTGACATATTTACATTCACACTGGCATCACTTTTTTAATTATTTCTCTTTCACAGATATAAAGGATGTCCACCAGTGGAGCGGCCATTTCTCAAAGTGTCCCGATAAGTACGTACATTACTGTGTCCATGGGATGTGCCGTTTCGTGGAGGAGCAGAACACACCCACCTGCAGGTAATCCATGATTTGACTCTAACCTTAGAACAAGCCTAGCAGTTGGTTAGCCTGCTGTTTCTGTGATGTATTGTTTTTTTCTTTTGGTCACTGTTGCATCCTTCACAGAACCAATTTCTTTCCTGCTTTTCACACAGATGCGAGAGTGGCTACATCGGTACCAGGTGTGAATATATGGATCTCGGCTGGTTGGTGGGCGAACGGAGGGAAATAGTCATCATTAGCATTATATCCGGACTGGTCATTCTTCTTCTCATCATTGTCTTTATATGCATCTGTGCACAGTGAGTCCGCAAACTGCAAACATTTATCTTTATTAGGGTAGTAAAGATATTATGTTTACAACGTGCTTCATGTTGTTGTCAGACATCAGATGCTGGGGTCACGGACCAAAAAGGTTTCACATATTGTAAAACTGCTAGTTTGTAGTATTGTCTGCTGTTTATCATAATCGATCTACCTAGATACGTGTATATATACAGTTTAGCTGAATCTGAATGGTGCATCAATTTTCTCTCCCTGACAGGATGGTGTCATTACGTATATATTTTTATATTGTTAATTTATATAAAAATAGGCATTTCTTGCGGACCTCCATTCAGCACTGTGGCACTCTGTGTAATTAGAGTATTGATCTGTAAACACATAATAGATCATAGTCAGTCCACATATTTCTGTTTATTCCACCTCCAAACAATTAGAAGCCGATACCAAAGCTTTACAATGCTGATAATCCGGTTCGTAGGTGTTGGAAGATAGAGTATGGTGATGATTATTTGGTTCTGGCTCAGGACTAGATTAATTATTGTTGTTCATTTATTCTGATACACAAGCTCTAATCAGTGAAACTTGATAAGCTTGAGGCCGAGCGCTGTGAATGGCGTTGGTCGTCAAATACAAGTTTATAGAGAGATTTTTAATTAGCGTTACAGTAAAAGTCAGGTTTTTGTGCCTCTTATTTGCATATCATATAAATGTGGCCTTCTCCGATAGTCCAGTGGATGCCTGATTTACAATAAAGTGCATCTGTTTCCCATTGTTTTTACTTTTGTTTACTTAAACTTTTCCGAAACATTTATTATGAAATTAATTAATATAAACATACATTTACACAGCAGTTTTTATTATTCTTTTTTAGTTTTAATACTGGATTCACTATTCAGTTCAGTTATCAAAATATTTTGGGAGGGGAAAAAAGAGTTTTGCTTTTATTTATATATAATGATAATGTATTTTTGATATCTATAAATCTTATGAAATTATACAGGGGTTTAATATTTGAAGCACAATTTATGCTTGTTTCACTATTTTTAAAATTTCATCAGTACATTGATGAATACTCCAACAAAAGTCCCCGTCTTGATGGACTAAAATGCTATGCAGCAGCCTCTCATGGCATTTTACTGGAAATAGAGCTCCAGAGGTGGTTAAATTGTTAGAGTGCTGATGTAATTTGAAGGCCACCGAAGACCTCTTTTTAACTGTTATAATGTAATGTTCTATATTGTAAATGTAGCTCGGATTGAGACCTCTAGTGTTGAACCATTGCATCTGCATTAGATGGACAATAGTAAAATTTGAATATTCTCAATACGAATTCCCATGAAGGAAGTCATCAATGGACAATTACACCCCGAACTAATATACACATCATTTACATACTAGTTTTAAATTTTGCATATCATGAAGGTGATTTTATTTGCGTAAAAAAAAAAAAAAACTAATGCTTACTTCCCTCAGCAGAAGGCTTTATCGGAAAAAGAAAAGAAAACAAAACGGAAGGGATGAAATGGAGAGGTTGAACACACTAAGCACAAATGAAGGTTCACCTGTCGACAGAGACGTGTCTGACACAAACACAGTATGAGGTGAGTATTTCTTCCTCAAGTACATATTGCTGATTGACATTGTTCTCAAGGTTGATATTTAAAAAGAAAATGTTTGTATGTGTATTTGTATACAGTTAGATTGGTTAGGCATAGCCACCTCTGAATGCAAGTATACAAACATCGCATAGTGGGTAGAGGCAAATAGCTGTCTCAAGACCTTCGCAATAAGATTGTGGTGCTGCATAAAGATTGTGGTTACAGATGGATTTCACGACTGCTAGATGTTCCTGTACGCACCTTTGGGTTATGGGTTAACCCAGGGGTGTCAAACTCGGGTTCCTAGAGGGCCGCAGCCCTGCAGTGATTGGTCCAACCCTGCTCCAACATACATACCATGTAGTTTTCAAATAAGCCTTAATGACTTGACTAATTGGATCAGGTGTGTTTTAATTATGGTTGAAGCTAAAACTCTGCCCTTCTAGAACTTAATATTTGAGAGCTTCGTCAAAGTGTGCTAAGAAGTTCTCCTACCTTCCCTTCATCTTCTGCTAATAAATATGATTTTGTGGGAAAATATTTTTACTAGCCTTTTGTGGTGTTGTTCTAATTGGCTCCCAACCAATTGGCTCCAAACTCAAGCATAATTAAAAACACCTGATCCAACTAATTAAGTCATTAAGGCTTATTTGAAAACTTCATGGTATGTATATTGGAGCAGGGTTGGACTCCAGGAATGGAGTTTGACACCCCTGGGTTAACCCATTATACATACCGTAAATTCTGGACTATAAGCCGCTACTTTTTTCCTAGGTTTTGAACCATGCGGCTAATAATAAGGTGCGGCTATTCTGCAGATTTTTTCCCGACCGCTAGGGGCTCTAACCGGAATTAGAATCAAAACTAACACAAAATAAATGCAAAGAAGAAGAATGCGCTAGTTCCTCTTTAGCAGATATAAGTGGGTAGAAGCGGATAGAAGGAGGACAAACTCTATCTTTACAAGGTTAAGGTGTCGTCATTTCACACACAGGAGAAATGAAGATAAATACTGTAAATAGCGCTTATTTTCTCTTGGTTCTGTCCCGTTTTAATCAGCAAAGTTGCTGCTCGGTGCTCTCTCTCCTCTCTCCCTCCCTGCTCTTTTCCCCACACACACACACACACACACACACAAACACACACACACACACACACACACACACACACACACACACACACACACCACACACACAATACAGCCTCAGCGGTTCTTGATTTTCCCTCTCCCGATATAAGCCCGGTTCACCCTACAATCCCCGTCCGGGCTCGTAGCACATACCTAGTGTCGCGGACACGGACGCTCGATATATGTTTATGCCTAACCTTTGTCTGTTCCCGATTCCCGGACTTCCAAGTCCGCCACCGCTCCTGCTCTCCGGTACTCCCGGTACCACGGCGCGCAGAGCGCAAGGCTCCCTAGCCTGTCTGGCCGCTCCGTATGAGCGGCGTCTCCTGAGTTCTTTATTCTAATAAATCCTGTTTTGTATGAATTCCGGATCTCCGCGTCTCTGTGCAGCGTCCACCGTTACACCGTGTTAAAATACAGGTTAGGAAAGGATCTATTTAGGTACATACATGTACATTTACAATTCAAAAGCGGATGCGGCTTGTATGCAGGTGCGGCTTATTTATTATTTTTTGGGTTTTTTTTTAAATAGAGCGGATGCGGCTTATATGCAGGTGCGCTTTATAGTCCAGAATTTACGGTAAGTGGAAAGAAAAAAAACCTCCACCATCAACATTTGATGCAAAGGAGCTCCATGTAAGATTTCTGATCAGGGAGACACAAGGTTAATCAGAAGAGTAATCCAAGAGCCAAGGACCAATTGGAAAGAGCTACTTGGAAGCAACAGGTACACTTGCCACAGAGAAAACTCCACTCCATGGCCTCCATGCATGCTCAATACAGAAGACTCCATTTTTGAAGCTTGCTGCAAAGCATTTGGAAAACCATGTGAATTACTGGGAGAGTGTAATGTGGTCAGATAAGCTACAAATGTCACATTTTGCCTGTAATACCACACTCCATGTTTGGAGGAGAAATGACTGTGCATGACCCTAAAAAATACCATACCAACAGTGAAGTTTGGAGATGAAAGCATCAGGGTATGGGGTTGTTTTTCTTTGTATGGTACTGGCAGAATCCATGTTATTGAAGGGAATACGAATGGAGCCATGAATTCACATCAAGAAATTCTTGAGGTGAATCTGTTACCATCCACCATGATGATGAGGATGAGACATGGATGGACATTCCAGCCGGACAATGGACAAAACATACAAAGGAATTTATTCTGGAAGAAGAAGGAAAAAAATGGCCCAAACACCAAACTTGAACCCAAATTCACCAAAAGGGTCTGTAGAACATTCAAGATTTGAAGTCTGTTTAGGAGAAGAAAGCAAAATCCCACCTGTGCACTGTGAACGAGCAGTTTGTTTATACAGGTAGCATTTATTTCAAACAAAGGCTTTTCCTCCAAGTATTAAGCATAATCTGTTAGTGTGTTCAATGCTTTTTTTTCCTGTTTAATTTCACTTTGTTTTCCACTTTTTACATTTTTTGTGGATCGTAGTATGTGTGTATGTATGTATGTGTGTATGTGTATATATATGTGATATATATATATATATATATATATATATATATATCTATATATATATATAATATATATATATATACATATATCATATTACACACACATACATACACACACACACCTATCTCTCTCTCTCATATATATATATATATATATATATATATATATATATATATATATATATATATATATATACCGTAAATTCCGGACTATAAAGCGCACCTGGATATAAGCCGCATCTGCTCTATTTAAAAAAAAAACCCAAAAAAATTCATAAATAAGCCGCACCTGCATACAAGCCGCATCCGCTTTTGAATTGTAAATGTACATGTATGTACCTAAATAGATCCTTTCCTAACCTGTATTTTAACATGGTGTAACGGGACAGACAGGCTAGGGAGCCTTGCGCTCTGCGCGCCGTGGTACCGGGAGTACCGGAGAGCAGGAGTCCGGGAATCGGGAACAGACAAAGTTTAGGTTAGGCATAAACATATATCGAGCGTCCGTGTCCGCGACACTAGGTATGTGCTACGAGCCCGGACGGGGATTGTAGAGTGAACCGGGCTTATATCGGGAGAGGGAAAATCAAGAACAACTTTGGCTGATTTGGCTGTCTGTGTGTCGTGTGTGGTGTGCGTGTGTGCGTGTGTGTGTGTGTGTGTGTGTGTGCTTGTGCGTGTGTGTGGTGTGTGTGTGTGTGTGGTGTGTGTGGGGGGGGGGGGGGGGGGGGAAAGGGCAGGGGAGGAGAGAGAGAGAGCACTGAGCAGAAACTTTACTGATTAAAACGGGACAGAACCAAGAGAAAATAAGCGCTATTTACAGTATTTATCTTCATTTCTCCTGTGTGTGAAATCACGTCACCTTAACCTTGTAAAGATAGAGTTTGTCCTCCTTCTATCCGCTTCTACCCACTTATATCTGCTAAAGAGGAACTAGCGCATTCTTCTTCTTTGCATTTATTTTGTGTTAGTTTTGATTCTAATTCCGGTTAGAGCCCCTAGCGGTCGGGAAAAAATCTGCAGAATAGCCGCACCTTATTATTAGCCGCATGGTTCAAAACCTAGGAAAAAAGTAGCGGCTTATAGTCCGAAATTTACGGTATATATATATATATATGAGAGAGATAGGTGTGTGTGTTGTGTGTGTGTGTGTGTGTATGTATGTGTGTGTAATATATATATATATATGTATGTGTATGTATATTATATATATATACTCTGTATGTCTATATATATATATATATATATATATCTATATATATATATATATATATATATATATATATATATCTATATATATATATATATATATACACATATATATATGTATGTGTATGAGAGAGCTAGATAGATGTATGTGTGTATATGTGTGTGTGTATGGGTGTGTGTGTGTGTGTGTGTGTGTGTGGGTATATACATTTTGATAATTTGTTTGTGAAAACAATACCACAGTTGAGTAGGGTTAGTAGTATTAATGTTGAATGACCTGTTAATGTTGAATTAGAAAGTTGACCCATCCATAACTCTTTGACTAACCTTCTGGCTTGCTTGGCACTGAAAAACGTGCATGAATGCGAATAATTGCGGCCCATACTGTCAGCAATTTATAATAAAAAGTATGTAATCAGCTCTACCAAAAGCTTTAAATTGTAATGCAGTGATCCTGGGGCTTTAAAAGCGCTGCCATGTCCTCCCTGGTATGAATCTCTAACCTCGTAAGCCCAGTCGAATCCCATCTATTAGACGAACGAATGGCAGCAGTAACTGTGTTTCCATACCGTAAATGGACAATGAATGTGATCCCCACTGAGCCACGTTAACAGCTGGAAGGCCCTATTTCAGTCTCTAAAAGGAAACCATCTGCATAAAGTCAATAACTGTAAAGCCATGTCTATTGTGGTGGGCATCATGTTCATTCTGCATACACGACGACATTCTACCAACAACCCTATCGCATCCGGCCACAATAATAGGAACTATTTGCTTTTCCTTTCTGCGGATTTTGCTTGGGTGTTTATTTCTGTGGATCTTTATATAGCTGTCTGTTTATCTGCAAATCTGTCTATTTATTCAGCTTTATATATTTACTTAGATGTTTTCTTTGCCCATCAGGAATACTAATTGCATTTAAACATGACATTTCCATGCTTTTCCGGCATTACGGATCCACGTCTGCTGATCGATTAAAACTAATTCAACCTCGGGTCGTAACAAGGAAACATTTAAAGCACAATTTCCTGGTCTTTTTTTTTTCTTAATATTTTTTTTTATTACTTGTCAGATTATTTGAGGAAATCTTAGTAGTAGGATCTTTTTTAGAATGCTGTCTAAATTGGGCCATGCATTGATGAATCCCATAACCAATGAAAAATAGATAGGATAAGACGGTCTGTCAGGCATTTCCGATATGAAAAAGTGACTTTTGGATAGGGCTGGGTGTCATTTTAAGTTTATAGATTTCAATTCCAAACGATGAACCAACTGCAGATTCTTAGTCATGTCGGTCGTGACACTTTTCTTGCAACATATTAGTTTAACACTATAATTACACTTGGCTTTAATAAGGATAACAATCCGAGTCAACCAGAAGGCAGAATCAAGTCTCAGATACATGAGAAGCAGGCGAGAATCATCCGATACTCTTAAATACCAGTTGGCGGTGGAGGCCGCCGAATCGCAAGTGCGTGTCCTGAAACCGGAATTTTGTGCTGGGAGTTAGAGGATTCTGATAGGCCCATCTTGTAAAACTAATGTTTAGATTACCACACAAGGTCCTGTCAGATTGGCAGATGAAAAAAAAAAATGCACCCCATGAATCGATAAGTGGAATCTAAATTTAAATTTCACAAGTATCTGATTCTTTATCTTAAGTATTCATTTCCCGAATCTGAATTGATTTCCGATTCCCAATCCTACTTTTGAATCTCTTTTTTTTTTTTTTTTCTTTCTGCCCTTAAAATATTTTAAATAAGTGTTCTTTTTTTTAATAAAGGCTATTCAGAAGTCCTGTTATAATGTAATGGAGTTGAAAAGCACATACGGGTATTAAATTAGTAAGGGACAGACTTGTAAAGTAGAAATTGGTTGCTCTCAACATTTAATGTCTGAGATGATGTTTTTCTTATGGCGTGATGTTTCTACACTCATTGCAGTTTAATAGTTTTTAAAAGATCAAGGTTTTTAGTTCTGTTATTGCTTATTGCTTATGTTGTCGCAGCTACAAGCAGTTGCCGCCTCACTGGCCTGGCTCTAAAAATTAGACAAAGATCATAAATCCTAAAATCATAAATTCCGGTTTCCTGCAGAGCGAGGAATCTACTGTCCTATCTGTCTGCTTCTCACAGAACGTTATCGCGCACATCAGAAGGAACGTTAAATGAGGAAAAACAAGCTAAACTAGAATCTTGTCATGCTTCTTACTAATTTATATAACTCAAATACCATTGACCAAGATTGGATCAGTGCCAAAATGCCACTAAATCCATAAATCCGCTCTTTCAATTGAGAAATGAGTGGTTAAATATTTGTAGATGTAAATGATGAAATGAATGAATCCAAACATTGTTACAGTGAAGTAAAATGTCAGAAAATTGTCTTTTGTAGAAAGTATATAGTTTAAGGACATTTAAGATATAGAAATGTCAATAGAAGAAGAGCGACCTGTGGGGTTTTCTTATTTACAGAATTAATCAGTGTGAAATATGTTCATGTTTTATGACTTAAAACTGGCACTAGCAGAATAGCAAGGCGTTTTTTTCTTTTGCGAAGTCTCCCATATTCGTGGTTGCATCTTGACGAGTTATGATGAAACTACTGAAATATCGAACCTAAATGCCCGTTAAACTGAGCGAGATCTGAGAAACATCAGACTGCAGATTGCTGCGTAGAATTGAGTCAGTCGTTTGAAGTTGTGTAGGTGTCTTGGTAAACATTGGAGTGGATGGTGTGCATCAAGATGCCTTTTGATTTATTTATTTCTCTGGCTGTTCTGTAGCTATATGACTACCCATTAATAATGCTCCTTTCCAAATATGGTGCTCGCGAAATTGTTTTATTTTTCTGATCAAATGGCTGTTTTTCATTCGCAGATTTCAAAGTCAGATTTAGTAATTT
>JACRUU010000024.1:12611027-12628527 GCA_030449085.1 Kryptopterus vitreolus
TTGGCACCTTGGAAAATTGTCCCTAGTGTATGAATGTGTGTGTGTGTGTGTGTGTGTGTGTCCTGTGATGGGTTGGCATTCCATCCAGGGTGAATCCTGCCTTAATGCCCATAGACGCCTGAGATAGGCACAGACTCCCCGTGACCCGAGGGAAGATCGGATAAAGCGGTAGAAGATGAATGAATGAATGAATGAATGAATTAGGGGAAGGTTCACTGAGCGGTAGAGCACACTCGTTTACCAGCAGAAAAGCTCCACTCCTCAGACACGGCCATTTTGTCAGTGAAACTTTACCATGTTTCATTTTGTTGGTGAGTCAGTATTCGGGTTTAGTTTAGATAATGGTTCCTCCAACACCGAAACACAACCATATAGTGCCGGTGAATGTGCGCACCTCCTATTGCAGAGCCTTCTTTGTGTCTGTAGTGTCCCGAAGTCGGCGTGTGCGTTTGAGCTTGGATTAAATTTCTGTGCCTCGGGCCACGTTGCTAAGTGACACGACGCGGTCGTGATGACACTCCCACCGGTTTACTGCTTTGCTTTTTGTCCTCTCTGTCTATAAGCGCTATTAAAGCCGATGGTAGCTGATAAAACACTTTGAAGTGCGGTGCGTTTGTGAGCTGCTCTTGTCGCTCCCATGTCTTTGAAGTGAGCGATTTCTGTTCTCTCACTGTCCCGATCCCTCTGTCAGCATGAATACGGAGCGCAGCACACGAGTGCTTAATAACCGCTGCACCTTGTTTGCGTGTCTATCTATCTTGCGTGCACTCGTTGCCTAACATGTTTCAAACACAACTTGAGCGCAAAAGCATGAACTTCAGGTGTGTATCTTGATTCTGACAGATCTACAGTGTAAGCAAATATGTAACCGAGGACTTGGGAATGCTTTCAGGACAGATGCCAGTATGCCTGGTTTGTTTCTTGATGCACTGTTGTTGTTGTTGTTGTTGTTTTTTATACTTCACATTCCAAAAAAGATGTGAGGACCTGAAACGAAGGCCTCAAGCAAACAGGAAGCTGATGAGCTGTTTATAGATGTCAGACGATGACTTCTAACAGACTTGATTTGCTGACATTCCAACATTTGCACAACAACTATAAATCCATAAAAGGTATGATAATCTTTGTGTCTCTCTTAAAGGAACGGGGAGGCAGGCGTGGGACAAAAAAACCTTACCCACGCAAATGCTGTGTGCGCTTCAATGCTCTCTCCGTGCTCCCTCCCAGGGCTCTCATCTCGGCCCGTTTTTTTATCTCTGCTAGAGCTCGCTGAAACGCAGAACGCGTTAGAACAATCCCAGATTGTTATCACTCGCTTCCTAGAAGTGTTCAGGCATTTCAGTATAGTACTGGAACGTGTACAATTATAAACGTATGATTTAAAACTTGTTTCAGGCAGACATTTTTACGAGGACATATACATTGCACTGTCCATAACTGGGTCCATGGTTTGATTTGTGGATTATGTATCATTTGCTTTCTACTCAGTCATCCGGTTTCATCCTAAACCTGGCTATGTGAGGGAGAATCGTTATGACGATGTGGCTTAGGTGTGTGTGTGTGTGGTGCATGGAGATGGACCTACACTGTAAATTCTCCCGCCCTGAACTAAGTGGGCTGACTCCAAAATTGCATTTTGCAAAGAGTGCAAAGATCCATTTGCATTTTGGATTCAACCCATTCAATGTAGGGAGCATGCCAAATGTCTAATAGCACTAAGAACTTAAATATAAATGTCATTATTACAGCAATAATTGAGTACATGGATGGAGAGCAAGTTGAGGAATCAGATAATCGCTTGGACACACTGCCCTCTAGCAATACTGTATGTCATTACAGTTATTAGGCTTCGGTGGCGAAAGTACACCCGCCTTTCACTTTAGTAGTAGTACAGATGTTTTCAAAAAGACTCAGTGGTGGACAATGTGATTGGCAAGCTCTGGTTAAGTCCGTGCATAATATGTTTAAGGCAGTGCTGGAATAAAATTGGGGGGGGGGCCACACAAAATATTGACACGTTGGACCCAATTTGGACATTTCGTCTCACAAAGAGGGTGTACTTACTTTTGTGGCCAGCAGTTTAGACATGCGTGTTGAGTTCTTTTGAGACAGCACATTTACATTGTTGTACAAGCTGTACACTCGCTACTTAACATGGTAGTAACGTACCATACCATTTGAAAAAAGATGATGAAATATTTACATAAATGTGAGGTGGGGTTTAGGAAACGCTGGGTCTGGGCCAACTTTTAATCCGGCCGAATGTGGTACAGAACGGTCCAGCTGAATGTGATACCGCAAATATATAATATGATGGCAATGATTTGAGACGCGCCACGCATTAACCTCTCCTCTCTTCTAACACTGGTATTTTGTAATGTCACCGCGCTCTTTCGCATTCCCAAATCTCAGTAGGAATATCACAGCAGTGAGTCTGCTCCCTCACAAAATGCAGGATTTAAAGCACCACCTGCTACGCCACCGTGGTGCCAAATTCCTCAGGGTTGATTATTTTGTGCAGTCAGTGCCTCAGCATGTAGTCGCTGTTTGGTCGGTTCATTATGGAGCAACAGCAACTTATGCTTGGCCGTAATGTTTTATTATGTAAAAGCTTAACGTGAGAATACCCTGGCATATTTTATAAAGGTCCCTTAGTGTGTAATTACATTGCAACACGGCGGGTTTAAACACTCTCGTATTGCCTTGCTCTGTATGAAACCAAAAGGGCAAAGTTCTCCTTTTTTGGTCCGAGACCATGCGGGTCTTTAATAAAAGCCGACTAGCACATGTTTGAGAGTGTGAAAGATTTCTGCCACTCGGTCTGCTTGCTTTCCAGCAGCTTTTTAACCAATGTGATGAAGCTTTGTTTTAAAGAAAAACTTCATATATTGCATAACGCTGCGCACGAATGAACAAGGTCTAATCAATCAAGCTTTTAATGTCTCTTTCTATTTTATTTCTTTCCATTCACAGGAAACGTGTGCAGTCAGATCACTGTGCCAAACACTATGATCATGTCTGAGCTTGTATGTTGTTTTGTTTTGTCATAATTGTGACATTTGTTTTATACCAAGAATCCTATTCAGGCCTGAATGTAGGTTTATATATATATATATATATATATATATATATATATATATATATATATATATATATATATATATATATATATATATATATATATACATATATATATATATGTATATATATATATATACATATATATATATTATACATATATACATATATACATATATATATACATAATGTATATGTGTATATGTATATGTGTATATATATATATATATATATATATATATATATATATATATATACATATATATGCATATATATATATGTATGACATCCTGCTTATGATATTTTATTGTATAAAATCAATCATATACAATACTTTATATCAATATATACTACTTATGAAAATGCAAGCGTGGAAAGGTGGTATGATAAACAAATTATTATTTTTTTTATCATTCCCATCTCATTTCTCTTATAACAACTTATTATATGTATTTTAATTTAAGAACGACACATTATACACTTTTTTTAATGTATTTATTTCTTACATGCCTATATCTGTGGATAATGCTGGAATATTTCCCTTGGAGATGAATGAAGTTATCCATCGATCGCTAACCAACCAACCAATTCATTCATTCATTCATTCATTCATTCATTCTTCAACGGCTCCTGTTTCTCCACAGTGGATCATTCTGCTCAATACTACCCTGTCTGTCCTCTACATCTGGCTCTTTCACCCCAACTACCAGCATGTTTTCCCTCACCGCATCCGTAAACCTCCTCCTTGGCCTTCTTGCCTGGCACCTCCATCCAGAGTATGTCCCGCCTCTTCACACATCCAAACCATCTCAATCTACCCTCCATCACCTTCTCTCCAAACATCCTACATGCCCCGCCCCTCTAATAAACTCATTTCTAATCCTGTCCATCCTCATCATCACTCCAAATGAACATCTCAACATCTTCATCTTCTCCATCTCCGCCTCCTGTCTTTTACACACTGTCCCACAGTACATCTCAGATCTCAGCACAGTCCGTTTCACTCTTACAGTTACACTTACCCTATAACAAACCCCTGTAACACCCACTCCACCCTTCCTGCACTCTTTTCTTCACTTCTCTAACACACTCTCCATTACTTTGCACTGTTCCCCCAAGTACATCCATCTTCCACCACCTCTTCTCCCTGCAACCTCACCACTCCACTTCTTTCCCTCTCATTCTCACACACGTACTCTGTCTTAATACTTACTTTCATTCCCCTTCTCTCCATCACACACCTCCACCTCTAAAGACTCCTCTCAACCTGCTCCCTACTCTCACCCCCAAAAAATGAATGGTCATATATCTATCATTAATATATAGTGGTTTTGATGAACCCTGTATAGACCGAGAGGTTTTCGAGCATCGTCTTGGTTTCATCTGATTTCTGAAGCCCTGACCCACAAAAATCATATAAAATATTTATGGGATCTCATTTTTAAAAGCTGTTGATAAAACGACGGCTGCGACAGGATTTTTTTTAAGACACTGGCAGTACAATGGAACATTGTGAAGTCTATCATTAGTGAACTTAACAAGCTGCAAAAAGGAAATGTTTCATTTGTTTGGGAATCTGAAATGCTATTTTTTTTTTTTTTTACTTTTGAATAACTGAATAATGCAAAAGTCAAAATTGAAGGTGGCGAAGCCTAGACAGCTTGTTTCTAACAACCGAGCTTCTTCCTTCTTTAGGTTGCATGCAAAAATACCTATTGCACGTCCTACAAAAATAACCTGCCCTCTATTTTTGAAGTAGATCATGCATTTTACCAATGTTTACATATATTTTGTATATTAGCAATAAAGATGCATATAATTTCATTCATTCATTCATTCATTCATCTTCTACCGCTTTCCGATCTTCCCTTGGGTCACGGGGAGACTGTGCCTATCTCAGGTGTCTATGGGCATTAAGGCAGGATACACCCTGGATGGAATGCCAACCCATCGCAGGGCACACACACATTCACACACACATTAATACATTAGGGACAATTTTCCAAGGTGCCAATAAACCTACTGTGCATGTTTTTGGACCGGGAGGAAACCGGAGAACCCGGAGAAAAACCGCCTTGAGGCACGGGGAGAACATGCAAACTCCACACACACATGACCGAGACGGGAATCGAACCCGGATCCTGGCGGTGTGAGGCGAATGTGCTAACCACTACGCCACCGTGCCTCTACTCATCCAAGTCATATTCACTTTTTTTTCCCCCCAGTCTATTTATATAGTTATTACATGTTGACTGCTGTTGACCTCCATACAGGTAAAACCTATTCTATATATTCTCTATAGACTGTTTATCCATGTGCAAAATGTCCATATTCCATTTCATGTAAACACTTGACGATACTTCAGTTCCTCTGCGCGTCTTGCACATGAGGCGGCATTGAAGAAAGAACGGGAACAAAAAAAAAAAAATACTGTACACTGCTCTCTATCGCTTTACTGCATTCTGTAACCTTTAACGCGACACGCATGACTTTAAACATTACATGGAAAAAAGAAACTCAAGCTGTTTCATTTTCAGTAGCGAATCCTCACAGGATATTCTCATAGTGCTGACAAAAAATGTGTCATAATAGATCACTGATCAGAACCACTAACATATTCCCACTATATATATATATATATATATATATATATATATATATATATATATATATATATATATATATATATATATCTGAAAGCATTCTTTTTTTTAGAGCATTTTTTCACGCCTACCTAAAACTTTCACATATAGCAACTATATATTATATAATTATATATAATGCTCAGTCTTTTTGTCATATTAGTCTCTGCCCGTGTGTGAGTGTGTGTGTGTGTGTGTGTGTGTGTGTGTGCGTGCATGTGCATGTGCATGTGTGCGAGTCCACACACACACACAGGATCAGGCTGGCAGATCAAACATAACCTTACCTTGGAACATAATCTTAGCTTAAAAGTGCTTAGCAGCCGAGCGAGTGTAACACGTGTAGTACAGCGTGCAGCTCAGGCCTTGATGTCGAGCTCGTGCTGAATCCGAGCCACTCGCTCTTCAACCAGGTTTTAAACAGATTTCAGGGAATCTCATATGAACGCCTGCGAGCGGGGGTTTGTGCGTGCGCGCCATCGCTGGAGCTGCGATAACCGTAGCGTTACAGTGCTCGTGTTAACAGCCCCGACTGGGAAGATCGTGCCTGAGAGCAACTCATCCATAGGTTACGCTTAGGAATAAACATGCCGCTATACGAAGGAATAATTAAGCGAATAACAATAAATAGCCCTCAGCAGCCTCGGCTTCAAAGGACGCCGTGACAGCAAGTTTTCAATTTCCCTCCCCTGTTATAAAATGAGTCCCGTTCAGTGAATGTTTGCATTGAGTGTAGCATATTATAAAGGCATTGCATAAGTCCATCCAGTGTTTATTACATATAGGTAACCAATTTAATGAATATGATCTCTTCAGCCGCTATTGTGGAACAACAAAAGCGTATTGTATTGTATTCCATTCAATCATGGCATTGAATACATTTGTAGTTTGGACCATAAGTACTAATTAGGTCTAAAGCCATATAAGCCTTTTACAATCATCATTTCATCAAAACATTATCATTCTTTTAGCCAATAAATAAATGCAGGAAAATATTTGTGCTTAATAAGAAGTGTCAAAAAAAAAGATAAATAAATAAATAAATAATATATATATATATATATATATATATATATATATATATATACAGTACATATAAGTACACATTAAAGCCATATAAAACATTATCATTCTTTTAGCCAATAAATAAAATGCAGGAAAATATTTGTGCTATTTTTTTTTTTTTTCTAAATAAGAAGTGTCAAAAAAAAAAAAAAAAAAAAAAAATATATATATATATATATATATATATATATATATAGAACAGAATCCTACTCGATTTATGTCAACTTTAACCTGCAAATGAACAATTCTTATACTGTGGTAATAGGAAACAAATGCATGAATTATATAATGGGAATAAAAAGGACCAGTGTGTGAATGTGTTTGGTTATAAGTGGGGTCTTTTTAAAATTCCAGTGCTTTTTTTAAAATGTAAGCACAGTGTTTTTTACAACACTGTGCTTACAGAGAAACGAACCTGAAAAAGAAAGCACAAACACAAAGCAATCATCCTTTTAACCAACGGAAACAAGTCCATACAACAAGATGTCTTATTTGTGGACTGGAACTGTCTTGCTGTTTACTGATGAAAATGACATGGTTGACCTGTCAATATTGGGCATGTTTTTTTTTTTCAGAATTCCAGAAAAAAAAAAGCAAATGCTTCATTGGAATACAATTTATGATACAAAAGATGATTTAAAACTGTGGTATAACGAGTAAAGAGTGTTTGTGTGGTTTTTTTTATACTCATTCAGTGTTAGACATGAATGTAATGGTGCATTAAGGGAAATATTAGTGTATTGAGTTGGAGACTCGGATCTCGCCAAGCTTCCAAGCAAACTGGGATATGTGAAGAAAGAATTTCACTGTGCTGTAATGTGTGTGTGTGTGTGTGTGTGTGTGTGTGTGTGTGTGTGTGTGTGTGTGTGTGTGTGTGTGTTTGTGTGTCACAAATAAAGTGCATTCTATGCTTTTGCTCATGGAATTGAAGAAGTGACAATCATGAGTTTCCCTATGTACACATTTCACCTTGACCAGTTAAGCTTCATCAAAAGAGAGAGAGAAAGAGAGAGAGAGAGAAGATGGAGAGATCCAGAAAAAAAACGAATGAATTCATTGGAAAGATGAAGAAACTATTTGTTGAGATTAAAACCAGAAGGTTTCCCAATTATTTTGTATATATTTACCAACAAAAAGGTCTATACAAAATGTCATGTTTATCTATAGATAGTCATGGATGTGCCTATGTACACACTTCACCAGTTAAGCTTCATCAAAAGAGAGAGAGAAAGATGGAGAGATCCAGAATTAAAAATGAAGGAATTAGTTGGAAGGATGAAGACACTTTTTGTGGAGATTAAAACCAGAAGGTTTCCCAATTATTTTGTATATATTTACCAACATTACTTGTTTTTTTTACAATTTGTAGACTTGAAGAATAGATATAAATAAATAAATAAACAAATAAATACATAAACAAACAGATGGATGGATAGATAGATAGATGGATGTTTAGTAGAAAATCATTAGTGACACACAGGGGGGGAAAACAAACAACAACATGAATAATAAAATGAATGAATTGCAAAGATGAAGAAACTTTTTGAGATTAAAACCAGAAAGTTTCCAATTATTGTTTATATATTTACCAACAAAATAGTCTATTCTTTTTGTTTTGTGTTTCATGAATTGTAGCCTTGAAGAATCCAACAATATACATATTTAAAAACCGATTATAAATAAATAAATAAGTAAATAGATAGATCGATAGACAGATAGATATATAGATAGATAGATAGATAGATAGATAAACAGATAGATAGATCAATAGATATATAGATAGACAGAGAGATAGTTGGATATATAGATAGACAGACAGACAGATAGATAAATATATATAGATAGATAGATAGACAGATCGATAGATAGATCGATAGATATATAGATAGATAGATAGATAGATCGATAGATATATAGATAGATAGATAGATAGATAGACATAGATAGATAGATAGATAGATATATAGATAGATAGATAGATAGATAGATAGATAGATAGATAGATAGATAGATAGATGGATAGATAGATAGATCGATCGATAGATATAGATAGATGTCTGCAGCGACACTAATACAACTTTCGTTCGTTGTTTATCAGAAAATCATCGCTGACACACGGGGAGATAAAACCAACATCAATAATAAGTGACACTCATGAATGTCAAAAAGAGAGAGAGAGAGAGAGGAAGGATTTCATTGGAAAAATGAAGAAACTTTTTGTTGCGTATTTACGTGGAAGAATTATAGACTCCGACAAAATGCCTATTCAAAAATAAATAAATAAAATAAAATCGGCGACTGCGAAATCTGTGGCGACGCTGATAAAAGTTGTATACGGTGTTTATCAGAAAACCAGCGATGACACACAGGGGGAAACAACAAAAACAAAGCCGAAAAACACACAAAAAAGAAAAATAAACGCATTTACGCTTTGAAAATGTTTTAAAAGGCATCTATTGCGGATCATTGGTTTTTACACTACACGGCTTCCTTGGTGAAATCCTCTGAAATTCCCAACCACAAAGCACATCTGATCACTATCATAAGTCAGAGGGAACCCCCCCCATCCTTCCTCACCACCACAGCAGGACCCGCGGCACACTGCTACGTTTAACGAGGACGTGGCTTTCCTAGACCTCGAATATACTCTCGTCTTTAATATTAAACAACGGTTCAGACTTTTACTGAGGACACTAATTATGGGTTGCGGTTCCAGTGGTTTGATTATATCAGGATCTTTACATAATGGTCGGCTCGGATTGTATCTGCAACGTGGATGTTTTTATAACGCACAGTGATTGTCACGCGATAAAGCTACGTTAATAATGTATGCTGCTAGCAATTGCAAGGGCGATCTGGAAAACACATGCTTCAGGGCCGAAAAGATCTCACGCCGCTGTAACTTTCAGCAGCGCAGTGTGAATCGCGTTGCTCCGGCTCGTTAATCAGCTTAAAGAAAGGACACGTATAAAAGCGTGCATTTTCTTGTCTCAGAGTAACAGTTTGTTTGCAATGCATTTTCATTTAAATACATTTAATATTGCGTGTTCGATTTTATTTGTAAGTGTAATTATCTGCTAGTACTAGATAATAGACCAGTATATCTTTCTTTTTATAAAATATCACCCCCGTAATAAAAGTGAATGTATGCATATATATATATATATATTCATTCATTCATTCATCTTCTACCGCTTTATCCGATCTTCCCTCGGGTCACGGGGAGTCTGTGCCTATCTCAGGCGTCTATGGGCATTAAGGCAGGATACAACCCATCGCAGGACACACACATACACATTCGCACACACATTCATACATTAGGGACAATTTTCCAAGGTGCCAATCAACCTACCGTGTATGTTTTTGGACCGGGAGGAAACCGGAGAACCCGGAGAAAAACCCCCTCCTTGAGGCACGGGGAGAACATGCAAACTCCACTCACACATGGCCGAGACGGGAATCGAGCCCGGGCCCTGGTGGTGTGAGGCGAACGTGCTAACCACTAAGACACCGTGCCCCTGCATATATCTATAGCATATATATCTATATCTATATATATATATCTATATATATATATATATATATATATATATATATATATATATATATATTCTCCCGTGTCACGATTCCATGTGTGTGTGGAGTTTGTGCTCTGTGTGTGTGTGGAGTTTGTTCTCATGACTCAGGGGGTTTTCTCCCCCGGTTTCCTCCCCAGTCCAAAACATGCAGGTTTCTCCAGTGGTTGATTGGCACCTTGGAAAATTGTCCCTAGTGTATGTGTGTGAATGTGAATGTGCGAATGTGAGTGTGTGTGCCTGCGAATGGTTGGCATTCCATCCTGCCTTAGGGTGTATCCTGCCTTAATGTTGACCCATAAACGACACCTGGATGTACCCGGCACAGACTCCCCGTTAAGATCGGATAAAGAGTAAGCGGTATCGGAAGTATAAGCGGTAATAATGAATATATATATATATATATATATATATATATATATGCTCGCTTCGTGTTGGGTGATGGATGACTACTTGTAGTAATGCAACCTGACGTTGGACTTCTCACTCTCACAGTTCACAGTTCACACTTATTAATTTGCAAGTAAATGTTTTCATTTTGAATAGCACTGAATATAAATTATAATGGTAATAAAGTACTAGTGCTGTCACAGTCTCAAAGACTGTGACGCAAATGTTCATCAGTGAGTCTTAATCTCATCAAGTTTTCATCAGTTTCATGCATGAAAAGGTTTTCTCACACATATATGTACTGCCAAAAAGCACGTCAGGAGTAGAGGGGCGGAGCCGGACTTACAACCTGTACCTGATGAGTTATCAGAGCGCTTCGGTTCCGGTCCGGCGAGGCCAATAAAGAGGCGAGAGACTTCAGACGGTCATTTACTGGCGTAAGGCTACAAGCGTGAGTACAAGGGAAGGAAAGCGCCGGGGCATGTATCAAATGGGGAGGCGGGACTCTCACATCACTATCGTGATTGATGCTTCTCGGATCGGTCACGCCCACAGCGAGATCTCAGTGCCTATCTCACTATATATGTATATATATATATATATATATATATATATATATATATATATATATATATATATATATATATATATATATATATATATATATATATATATATATATATATATATATATATATATTCATATTATCATCTTCTACCACTATATCCGATCTTCCCTCGGGTCACGGGGAGTCTGTTCCTATCTCAGGCGTCTATGGGCATTAAGGCAGGATACACCCTGGATGGAATGCCAACCCATTGCAGGACACACACACACACACACACGCACATTCATACACTAGGGACAATTTTCCAAGGTGCCAATCAACCTACTGTGCATGTTTTTGGACCGGGGGAAACCGGAGAACCCGGAGAAAAACCCCTGAGGCACTGGGAGAACATGCAAACTCCACACACACAGGGCCGAGACGGGAATCGAACCCGGACCCTGGTGATGGGAGGCGAACGTGCCCCATTTGCCCCATTTTGTATATATTTTGTAGTTTATTTATACATACTATATATATATATACTATATTTTGTAGTTTTGGATGTGCCATAAATACTGTACGAATTCTCCTCATATTCGCACATCATTTGATTTGATCGCTAACGAATAAGTCGTATAAAAATGTTTGAGCTGCGGCGTAAAGGAAATCATTTTAGCTGAAGTTGTTGAAGTAGGTTATATTGGGGAATATCCGTGAAATAGAATAAAATGACAGGAATCCGCCTCAGCAGCGGAAATACCTCCAAAGAAATGTTTGTTTTCTCAGTAAAATGCAATTTTTCCATGCTCACTATACGGACCATTGTTTGTGGACACCTCAATCCATTTCCCATTTCGCCCTGCATTTGCAGTGACCATAACCTTCACTCTTCTGTGGAAAAAAAAAAACAGCGCATAATTTGTTAGTAAGTTATGGTGGAGGAGCCCTGACCTGCAATCATTTCAGCATCTATAGTAAGTCCTTCCACTCCAATCAATATGAACCATACTCCTGGCGTTTGAGCACGACGGCATTATCCTGCTGGAAACAGGCATGCGGAAAGGAAATTATGTGATTCCGACAGTTCGAAGGGCCGCACGTGGCTTGAAAAGGCATTGACAGGACTGCTTTCCAATACACTGTATGTTTTTTCTCACCTTGGGACCAAATTATGATGTAAAAAAAGAAAAAAAAGTTTCCAAAGGGCAAATAAACTCAAGCGTTCTCTTATAAACCATTCCTGCCGGATATTTTAGTGACGGCTGCCTGTTGTCTCTCCGCCGGCACCTCGTTGCGTAACGTCTGTCTCGGGTTGTTATTTTTTTGCCTCATACATCTCATACGCCTTTCTCACTACTGCATTTTCCATTGCTTTTAAAAAATCCGCTCCCGAAAAGCTTCCTACAGATTTCAGCCGGAAATATTGTACACAGAAGGTTCTGTGAGGACGATATATATATATATATATATATATATATATATATATATATATATATATATATATATATATAACTATATATATATACTATTATTTACGTACACTTTGAAAAACTGACATCATCACAACGCATCTTTATATGCCTAGAGATTTGTGTGCATTTGTGCCAGAGGTGATGATGGCAAAGACAATACTGCCAGAGATGGCATGAGCCCCCCCCCCCTCCCCAGGGAATAAATGAATAGCTCATGTTTGAGTCACTGTTTGTTCACAGCCGTATACTTTAGACTCAGACAGTCCTGTGGAAAGAATGATAAATATGAGAAATAGAGGTGATTTATTGTTTCATTAGCGCCTATCGTATCAAAGTGAAGCCTAATCTAATCTAATGTACAGCAAATCGAACACCTCCAGATCTTCATCAAAGAAAATGGGTTTGCACGTTTTCAGGCCAGATGTAAAGACCGAGAGTCCTGAACACTAATTGGAAGGCTGCTCTATAACATTTGGGGGTTTTTAAGAAAAGGAAAAAAAGAGGAAAAAAAAAAAGCGCCTCATGCTGTAGTCATCATTATTATTGGTGAAGCTTTCACTTTTTCATCAAAGCCAACATAGGGAATAAATAAATAAATAAATAAATAAATACAGTCTCTCAGGTACAGTAGTGCAAGGACATTCTGTGCTTTATAATTCATAGGTGGGTTTTTTTTTTAGTATAATACTGGGGGTGCTGGGAACAAATGGGTGTAATTTTGAAACTTAACAATGTTGGAAAAGCCAGACAGCAAGTCATTACGCAACACAATCCGGAATGTGTTTCTGTGCTTTATGTGATGCATCATATTCAGACATGCAAACAAATAAATACAATAGCCTTTATTTGTCACATATACATTATAGCACACTGAAATTGGTTCTTCACATATCCAAGCTTGTTTTCTGGGGTCAGAGCGCAGGGTCAGCCATGATACGGCGCCACCTGTAGGACAGAGGGTTAACGGTCTTGCTCAAAGACCCAAGAGTGGCAGCTTGGCGATACCGGGGCTCGAACCCCTGATCAGTAGCCTAGCACCTTCGACAAAAGAACTGCAAAAAAAAGCTTTTGTTGCTATAAATGATGTGTCTCAATGACCATCCATGTCTGGAGATGTCTGTGTGGGTTTTCTGGTTAGGATGAATTCGCTATTGTTCCTCTTATGCCATTGGTGCGTCTTTTCCATGCACATCTGCACTTACTTTATCATTCATTCGTCTTCTAGCGCTTTATCCGACTTCTCTCTCGGTTCGTGGGGAACGTGTGGCTATCTCAGGCGTCTTCAAGGCAGGACACACCCTGTATGGAATTCCATCCAATCACATTCACACATTAGGGACAGTTTTCCAAGGTGCCAATCCACATACCGTGTATGTTTTTGTAGCGGGGGGTTGAGGAAGGGGGGTTACCTGAGGCAAGGGGAGAACATGCAAACACATACGTGGCGTAGGCGGGAATCGAACCCCAATTCCAACCCGACCCCAACATGCTAACTACTAAGGCTCCGACACCGGGGACAATGATGGAAATGTGAAGAATGGACATTCGGTGGCACACAAATGTATCTTTTGAGTCTGTTTCTTTAAAGGATCCTTCTTCATGCCATCTTTTCTTACAGATATAAACATGCAGACATCAAAATTCTCATTTTCCATTTCCCACACAAAACAGTAACACAAAACACACCCACCCTACAACCTGACAAACAGTAACAAACACACAAACACACACAATCTTACCATCTTAGGGAATTTTGCCGTTGTTGCCACGCGTTTGCTCATTATGGATGAACTTAAAAGTCCTACTTTAAAAAAACGTAGACATTGTAATGTGATAAACTATTTATTTCTCCCAAGCTGCAATGTGAAAATGTTCAAACATGTTAAAAGCGCTATACATATAATACAAATGGATTTAAGCTTTAGCCTGGAACTGCTTGAATATGATTTCTACAGTACATTTAATCATAATGACGATTTTAAACATTCACAGTAATGAGCAGGTCACATGTTAACATCTACTGAATCCAGAATAGACACAAATTATATGGTTTTTATAAAGATCTTGGATCTTGTGTGTGTGTGTATACAGTGGATAAGAGAGAGAGAGAATATTCATTCATCTTCTAGCGCTTTATCCGATCTTCCCTCGGGTCACGGGGAGTCTGTGTCTATCTCAGGCGTCTATGGCCATTAAGGCAGGATACACCCTGGATAGAATGCCAACCCATCGCAGGACACACACACACACACACACTCACATTCATACACTAGGGACAATTTTCCAAGGTGCTAATCAACCTACTGTGCATGTTTTTGGACCGGGAGGAAACCAGAGAACCCGGAGAAAAACCCCCTGAGGCACGGGGAGAACATGCAAACTCCACACACACATGGGCGAGACGGGAATCGAACCCGGACCCTGGTGGTGTGAGGCGAACGTGCTAACCACTAAACCACCGTGCCCCCCAGAGAGAGAATATCAACTTGACAATACAACTTTAGACAATTTGAATACTATTTTATAAATAAATGGATGATGTGAATACTTTATTTATTATATATTATTATATTTCTGTTCAATTCGATGTTGTAGGGAAGGTGGTGTATCCCAGTGGTTAAGGTGTTGGCCTCTGGACCAGAAGATCACGGGTTCAAATCCCACCACCACCAAGCTGCCACTAGTGGGCCCTTGAGCAAGGCCCTTAGCCCTCAATTGCTCAGTTGTAAGTCTCTCTGGATAAGTGCTGCAAATGTAAATGTCTAATTATCTTCTGCTTTGTTTTAATTATTCTTATTTTATTCTTTTTTTTTTTTTTTTACTGCTGCTCGTACCTGTGAGGTAGCGAACACATTTCGTTGTATCGCTACAATGGAAATAAAGAGTCTTTACTTCACTTTACTTTATACAAACGTTTTTAATACCAATTTCAATACCGTCCATATCCCTGTAGATTTCTTTGTTTGTGGATCTTTCTAGCAACAGAACAATCAAAAACCTCTTTCAAGGTATCTTCTTTCATCTTGTTTGACCAGAACCAGGGTTTTTTTTGCATATATATATATATATATATATATATATATATATATATATATATATATATAAATATATATATATAAATAGATATATATAATATATAATATAATATATGCAAATAATAAAGATATATTTTGTGTAAGATTATTGTCCCTGTTGATTCAGGGGGGAGGACATGCTGGTGCTGGTTCTGCGACACTGCAGTTACTTATCAACAACAACAAAAAGAGTAAAAGTTGGATTATAATTGCATTTGCACAGCTGGAATTTGTACAAACAATGCAAAAACCACATTAAAGAGTGCATGATAAATATGACGGTTTGACGGCTGTGAGTAGCATTATGTTATTGGTTTATGAACGTGTAAAACGGATGATTAAATAGTTCAAATGCGATACAGGGGCAGGTGGAAGTGATGGAGAAAACTGATGGCATGTGAATGGCTTGTAATGTCACCGGTGTGGTGACGCAGCAACTTGACCAAGTAACAAAGACATTTCTGTCTGATCAGCTTACACGTTCGGATGCCTCGAGTCAGGGACTCGAATACCCCCGCAAGAGATATTTCGAATATCCACAAGGCAAATGTAACTTAATAATTTATTTCGGTTTAATAAACAAACAAATAAGGGGGCACGGTGGCTTAGTGGTTAGCACGTTCGCCTCACAGCGCCAGGATCCGGGTTCGAGTCCCGTCTTGGCCATGTGTGTGTGGAGTTTGCATGTTCTCCCCGTGCCTCAGGGGGGTTTTTCTCCGGGTTCTCCGGTTTCCTCCCCCGGTCCAAAAAAAAAACATGCACGGTAGGTTGATTGTCACCTTGGAAAAATTGTCCCTAGTGTATGAATGTGTGTGTGTGTGTGTGTGTGTCCTGCGATGGGTTGACATTCCATCCAGGGTGTATCCTGCCTTAATGCCCATAGACTCCTGAGATAGACACAGACTCCCCGTGACCTGAGGGAAGATCGGATAAAGCGGTAGGGTAAGCGGGTAGGGTAGAATGATGAAGATGAATGAATGAATGAATAAGAAAATCAATTATTCAATAATAATGTAATAGATTAACTGCAAGTAACACAACCCTGAATTTAATGATGTTTATAAAATAGTAAAAATATGTGTTTTTTTACACATCAAAGTTTCTGTCAACATCTTTTTTTTGCCAACAAGACACTTATTTATTAAAGTATGTCTTGTATGATATTATTTGATAGCTTCATTCATTTATATGGGAAAGGTTTACTTATATCACTTATTACTTATATTTTATAATAGCAAAAGCCAATTCCCATAGCAGGTGGTGCTGTTTTCTGACAAATAAAAGCAAATAAGGAGTTCTATATTAGACTCTGAGAAAATGTCTCCACATTTGTTAAGTGGTGTTTTCTTTTGATATAATGAGTTATTTAAACTGGTTGTTATTTCCACTGGACTAAATGCAATCCGAAACACTGATTTACATTTTAACATATGTTTATTTATGTATAAATGTTATATTATGCCCAAAAGTCTATTCATTACATAGCTTTTTTCTGCCATGTGTAAGTTTAGGTACGTGATAAGTCTTAATCTTATATATGTATATGTATATATATACGATTATATATATATATATATATATATATATATATATATATATATATATATATATATATATATATATATATATATATATATATATATATATATACTAT
>JACRUU010000024.1:12631027-12696027 GCA_030449085.1 Kryptopterus vitreolus
GGAAAAGACTTTGTTTAATAATATTTGTTTAAGTTATATATTCACAATATATAGACAAAAGGTGGGTTTGAACAATTTCATATTTAGTCCCTACGTCCTGTTATAATAACCTCCACTATTGTAGTAGAGATTTGTGCGTATACAACCACGAGTGCATTAGTAATGTCATGAGAGGAAGCCTCGTGTGCCATCAGTATTCAGTAGTGATAAGGCCAGAGCTCTATTAAAGACCATTAAAGATCTTCTACTTTAATGTAGTAGGGGGGTACTGGTGTTTAACTTTATTAGCAGCTTCCTCATAATATAACTTTCAGACTCATATAATAAATAAGACAGAAATAATTAATGATTTCTCGTGTGGCCCGGGACTAACTGATCCGCGGCCCGGGGGTTGGGAAAGAACACATCTTCATGGGCCTGGCTAGAACAGGTTCGAGTGCCTCCAACTTAGTATCAGTTTTATGTCTGGAAAGGTCACATGTCCCAATAGTTTTGCACATATAATGTGTAAGAATAGTAACAGTAAATAAATAAATTAAAGTATATAATGTAACAGATTTAAGGAAGTTACATTTTTATTACATTTTCTTTACAATATTTATTTACAATATTTACAAGTTACATTTTATATTTTGTTTTTATTTTTGTGTTGAAGGCGTGATGGAAAAACTGGGTTTGGGCCCCGAAGTGCTGCTGAAAGAAAACCCTCGCCTTATTTATGCTCGGCTGACTGGTTATGGCCAGAGCGGCTCCTACGCCAAAGCTGCCGGACATGACATTAACTATCTGGCCCTGTCTGGTACATACTTCACCTCCATCTTCTCTTTATGCCACAGTGTTCTTGAAGTATGAATTTTGATTGGTTAGAAAGTGTCAATTCTTGGCAGTGGTACAATTACAAATCATAGGTTTTATAAGAATGCACTTGGTTTTAATATGCAATTTATTTATAAAAAATATATATATTTGAACACAATGGAATCTGTTATAGGGGCACGGTGGCGTAGTGGTTAGCACGTTCGCCTCACACCGCCAGGATCTGGGTTCGATTCCCGTCTCTGTCATGTGTGTGTGGAGTTTGTGCATGTTCTCCCCGTGCCTCAGGGGGTTTTTCTCCGGGTTCTCCGGTTTCCTCCCGGTCTAAAAACATGGAAAACATTGGTACCTTGGAAAATTGTCCCTAGTGTATGAATGTGTGTGTGAATGTGTGTGCCCTGCGATGGGTTGGCATTCCATCCAGGGTGTATCCTGACTTAATGCCCATAGACACCTGAGATAGACACAGACTCCCCGTGACCCGAGGGAAGATCGGATAAAGCGGTGGAAAATGAATGAATGAATGAATGGAATCTGTTATCATTAGTAATTAGGAGATTCTGTCATAGGGAAATATAAACACAGCTCTAGGGTGGTTTAACAGCCTACCCCACATTAATGTGCCTTAACTTAGTGTTAAAGATTTGGAATGATTAAAATAGTGCATTCATTTTTATCCTGGTTATAGTTATAGTTAATGTTGGGGAAAACCCTTTTCTCATCCTTTATATTTTACTTGAATTAACAAAAACATAAAACAGTTTATCATTTTATTATACTGTGAGATACTAATACAAATACTTCTACCAATAATAATAACGATAATAATTCTAACTATAATAATAATAATGATAGTGGTTAGCACGTTCGCCTCACACCGCCAGGGTCGGGGTTCGATTCCCGTCTCGGCCATGTGTGTGTGGAGTTTGTGCATGTTCTCCCCGTGCCTCAGGGGGTTTTTCTCCGGGTTCTCCGGTTTCCTCCCGGTCCAAAAACATGCACGGTAGGTTGATTGGCACCTTGGAAAATTGTTCCTAGTGCATGTGTGTGTGGATGTGTGTGGGTGAATGAATGAATGAATGAATAATACTAATAATATTAATAATAATTCACTGATTCAACTTTGTGTGTAGGGGTGCACGGTGGCGTAGTGGTTAGCACGTTCGCCACACACCTCCAGGGTCCAGGTTCGATTCTTGTCTCAGCCATGTGTGTGTGGAGTTTGCATGTTCTCCCCGTGCCTCAGGGAGTGTTTCTCCGGGTTCTCCGGTTTCTTCCGGTCCAAAAAACATTACCGGTACCTTGGAAAATTGTCCCTAGTGTACGAATATGTGTGTGTGCCCTGCGAGTATCGCATCCAATATGACTAAACATCTGCGATTAGTTCACCGTTTGAATCCCAAGCCTAGTCATTGATTATATTGATTATAGAAGGAGTTTCCAGTATCAGGGTTGTGTAGCATTGGGAGTTATGGATGCAACTAGAACGTACCAGTACATACATATACATTCAGGACAGAGCGGTTATCTGGTTATGTGTTTGAGTTCATTTGCTTTATCGTTTGTATTTCCCCATCTGGAACAGGTCTGCTGTCCATGCTGGGCCGTAGTTCAGAGAAACCCTACTCCCCACTGAACCTGGTGGCTGACTTTGCAGGAGGAGGCCTGATTTGTGCTTTAGGGATCGTTCTGGCTTTGCTGGAGAGGAGCAAATCAGGCCAAGGCCAAATCATTGATGCCAGTATGGTGCGTCCACTGACACACACACACACACACACACACACACACACACACACACACACAGACACTTTTGTACAAAGTCATCATTCAATCAGAGTAATGAACCAGCGAGAGTTGACTGCCTGAGTTGGCACTCACTTACCACTTATGTATTACATTGAAAGGTGTTGAACCATAAATAGTGTGTTCTTCTTTCATTTATTACTATGAGAGTACCGTGGATGGCACTAGTCAGAACCCATTACATTAGCTTAAGGCTTAATAAAATACATACACAAGGTTTTATTTCCCCTTATATTTATATCAGGTTTTTTTTTTTTTTTCCTTTTCACCATCAACCTCAAAGCCCGGCTCCGGACACGACCCCTTAGGGACCGTTTTGTTTTTAGAGCTGACCTCAAGACCATACATTTTATATATATATATATATATATATATATATATATATATATATAAGATATATATATATATATATATATATATATATATATATATATATATATATATATATATATATATATATATATATATACCTGCATAACCCTCTACGAGTGAATATGCCATATGTGCATGTCGGACGCTCTCGGGCTGAGCTGTGACGCATGAAATTTCGGCCCCATTTATTTTCTATGGCTAACAATTCCCGGTTTTTAGTCCCGGGATCGGAATTCCACAGGGCAAATCCTTATAAAATCCTTATAATAGTAAGCATTGCACCACTGGACTGCACGATTTGAGCGATCATCATTGATACTGGTGCAAAAAGACGCGGGACTTGTTATGCGCCGAAAATTTGCCAGAAGAAATAAAAAAGGCTAATGAAACAAACACTGGTATGTTATTGTATTAGTTATGAAATATTACAATTTCAATAATCCGGCGTTTGAAAGCCAGCATTCAAACAATAAATTGAATTATATTGTGAATTCTGAATTATATTGAAGTATTTATGAGGTTAAATGTTTTAGATGTTGTAATCTGAAAAAATATATATAATTAATTAAAAATCGTAGCATAGCATAGATTGTGAACTCTTTGCCACACATGAATGAATAATAATTGGAAAGTGTAATGTAGTAATCGCTGGTGCACCCGGGTGGCAATGGAACATGGACTTGGGCCCGTCATCGCTGTTCTTATCTATATTATAAGGTTGTGTTTTAGGAGCTGCTGTTTAGAAACACCAATTAGATCAATGTCCAGTCAGAATCCACTGCATTAATAGCATTGGTTCTGTCATTTTGGTACACTAATGTTGACGTCGATGTCTGTAAAAGGAAACTTGATGTAAACATTTGACATTATTCATAAAGAAGCTGAATTAAAATACAGTTAAGGCACAGGCGAATTTTCATACGCGTGCTGGAATGCTTTTTGTTAAATGTGTGTAATTATACACGCTGCGTGTGTAAATGCAGATTTGTTACGGTCTGAGCTTCATCGAGGCAATTAAGCTCTCGTTAGGTTTGTCCTTCCTTTCCGTTCGTTGCGTCTTCAGCTGAGCGAGGAGGAAACAAGGAACGAGGGAAAGAAACAAGGAGTTGCGATTAGAGAGATGAGAGAGGAGGGAATGTGTTAGAATTTTCAGTTGTCCGCGTGTGAAAAACAGGCGCTCTGGAGCACTGAATACCCAACACAAGAAGGGGTGTTGTTTTCAGAGTATATATAGGGAAAAATGGGAAGGATCATTAGGCGTGTGTGTGTGCACATAAGCACACCCAAGCTTTTTGTCGCAACACTTTATATCAAATATTCTCACTTTGGTCGTTAGAATGCTTTTATGATTGACTATGAAGCAACAAAAGCCTTGTGATTGGACACTTTCAAGTGCGTCTGAGCTTAGACCTGCGTTATGCACCGAAAATAAATAAATAAATAAAACCGCAGATGCCTGCAGATATGACTTTGAAACATGTCTGGAACTGAGTAAACATATACACACATTTGTGTACGTATTTGTATTTGAAATGAATGCGTAGGAAACGTAATTATGTAATTACCCACGGTGGAAATCTTTAGGTCCTTATGGCTGCTGTCATGATAATTCGCTCTTTCTCTGACAAGCGGTAATGATATCTGTCATCTAATTCCCTTAACAGCTTCGCTGCACCTGCGAGATTAAACAGGGGTTTGGCAGAGGCTGTTGGGGCAACACATGTATCCTCAACCGAGCCATCACTCTCCACCGAGGCAGATCTCGGTGTCAAGTGCGCTCTGTAGCAGCGTGACAGTCCCTGTTTCGCAATCAAACCGTGCCTAATTAAGATTTCAAGCCGCAATTATAGGGAAGCTTTGCGGCACAAAACCCTCCACTCACAGCGACCCCAAAGGCATTAGTGTATAAATAGGACATCCTTTCCCGAATTGTAACCGGGGTAGCAACAACAACATTTTCCGGCTCTACAAAAAGAACGTCCCGCAGATGTGTAGAAGAGAGATCTTGTGCGAACTTCTGGAGAAAAGCGCGGAGATTTTGCACAATACCATACATGCGTACATAATGGGTTTTAATCTTTATGGGTGGCCTGAATTAGAACAGCTGGACAAGCAGGCAACCCCTTGATTGTCGGTACAATTTAATGGGTAAGATATGCGAGATCATATGATATATTTAGACAGATTTGAGATGCTATCAGGTCATTTAAACATTGGGGGGGGGGTGCACAATGAAATATAGAGTGCACAATGAAATTGCTTAGTAATATTGCAATATTACACTGTATGAAGTCACCCAGTAATAAATAATAGTATGAAAATGCACAGAAACAAGTCACAGTGTGAAAATTTCACAATAATAACATTGTCCCATATGAAATTAGGCAGTAAAAGCAGACCTACCTTCCATGATTAGAAGAATAGAGACAATCAGGATGGCAAAAAAAAAAGCAAATACAAATGCCAGGAGCAAGAATGTAGAAGAATGTGGGGGCAGTACTATGATCTGGGGTTGCTGCAGTCTAGATTCATTAACATGTAGCTAATAGGTTTGAAAGGTGCGCGGAGTTGTGCATCACCATCACTATATAGGGGTTAACCAAAGAACCAAGCAACGGGGGTCTGCTGTGGCCGGGGAGACTGTAGAACCAAGATGGTATGTGATCGTTGGGATTACCTCCTGAGACAGTGGGATGTGACACATTTATGCCAACCAGGAAGCCTTATTTATTATATTTCACCAAAGAACTAAATATGTTATTTTATGCTATATTATCTAATTTCTAGCCTGTAATAATTGAGATAACTGTGTGTATAGGTGGAGGGAGCGGCGTACGTGGGTTCAGATAAGGTTAAAGGGCTTCAGGGCAAGACCCAACTGTGGAAGTCTCGCAGCGTCGGTTTGTGGAACCGGCCCCGCGGGAAAATAAATAAATAAATAAAACCGAGAACTTGCTGGACAGTAAACATATACACACATTTGGCGTATTTGTATTTGAAATGAATGCTCGTAATTATGTAATTACGTTCTACGACGCTCTTTCTCTGACGTACGATCTAATTCCCTTAACAGCTTCGCTGCACGTCGGACTAACACATGTATCCTCATCACTCTTCTCGAAAGCACGTGGCTGTGGATTTCATTATCTTTGTCCACTCACATTAGGTGGGAATTGTAACCATCGATCCCGCCTTGTGCGACCAGAAAAGTTTTGCACAATACCATACATGTTAATGGGTTTTAATCTATGAACAACTACAATTTAATGATCCAAGGTGAGAGCAAAACTTGGGGGGGGGGTGCTTCCAATGAAATTGCGTTCTGGACCTAATAAATAATAGTTACTTAAAATTTCACAATAATAACATTGAAAACACACAATATTAGAAGAATAGAGACAAAGCAAAAAAAAAAGCAAATGCCAGGAGCAAGAATGTAGAAGAATGTGGGGGCAATGCGTTCCGTTTGGAATAGGTTTGAAAGAGTTGTGCACACCATCACCCAAAGCGCTGTAAAGATGGTATGTGATCAGACTTTGTTTATTTATTTATTATATTTTAAATATGTTGCTATATTATCTAATTTCTAGCTTAATAATTGAGATAACTGTGTGTATAGGTGGAGGGAGCACGTGGGTTCCTTCAGGCTGTGGCCGGCCCCGCGGGGAGAACTCATTCGCGGACCTGCGGAAAGCACGTGGCTGTGGGGGCCATGCACAACAAATAAGTAGAAAATTCTTCCCGTTCTGGATGATGAAAACACACAATACAAAGGTTCGTTCCGTTTGGATTCATTTGTGTTGCTGCTTCTGCATTCATTCATTCATGCACAACAAATAAGTAGAAAAAATAGAAGGTCATTCATTCATCTTCTACCGCTTTATCCGATCTTCCCTCGGGTCACGGGGAGTCTTTGCCTATCTCAGGCGTCTATGGGCATTAAGGCAGGATACACCCTGGATGGAATGCCAACCCATCGCAGGGCACACACACACACACACACACACACACACACACACACAAACACAGTTCACACACTAGGGACAATTTTCCAAGGTGCCAATCAACCTACCGTGCATGTTTTTGGACCGGGGGAGGAAACCGGAGAACCCGGAGAAAAACCCCCTGAGGCACGGGGAGAACATGCACAAACTCCACACACACATGGGCGAGATGGCAATCGAACCCGGACCCTGGCGGTGTGAGGCGAACGTGCTAACCACTAAGCCATCGTGCCCCCTAATATGAATTTCTTTTTTTTTTTTTTTTTTTTTTTTTTAAGAACTATTACAGAATGACACATTTGGGCAATATAAAGCCACTATACAAGTCCCATCTGCCTGTTTACTGAATTGGCATGATATAATTTCCAAAGGCATTTCTATTGAGTAAGGAGCAAACAAACAAACAATGATGTCATTGCTAATAATGACACTTTGCATTTATTTACTGTACTAAGATCTTAGTCATTTTAGATGCGTCACAGTTTTCTAGCCATTCATCAGTACTGGTTCCGATGACCAGTTGGTTATCATGATTGCTCCCAGTCGCCAACGACTAATAACCATTGTGAGCAATTATTTATCACCTTTTGTTTATTTGTAATAGTAATGTATGCCGAGCACATGTGATTTCCACTCAGTACATTACAATGGAAGAAATCCATTTTTTGAATCTTTTTGTATCGTCTCCGTCCTATATTTTTTACAAAGAAAAGTAATTGTGGAAAAACCAGTGAAACCTCGCATGATGCCTAGCGAATAGGATGTAAATAAACTAGGGCTGTCAGTTGATTCGAATATTTCATCCTGATTAATCTCATGATGAGGCACGGTAATTTAGTGGTTAGCACGTTCGCCTCACACCGCCAGGGTCCAGGTTCGATTCCCATGTGTGTGTGGAGTTTGCATGTTCTCCCCGTGCCTCAAGGAGGTTTTTCTCCGGGTTCTCCGGTTTCCTCCCGATCCAAAAACATGCACGGTAGGTTGATTGGCACCTTGGAAAAATTATCCCTAGTGTGTGTGTGTGTGTGTGTGTGCCCTGCGATGGGTTGACATTCCATCCAGGGTGTATCCTGCCTTAATGCCCGTAGATGCCTGAGATAGACACAGACTCCCCGTGACCTGAGGGAAGATCGGATAAAGCGGTAGAAGATGAATAAATGAATGAATAATCTCATGATGGTCATGAGATCATGAATCCTTTTCATGTCTCTAATTCTGTAACTAACTGTAACAGATGTTATAATTATATACATTTCTCTCAAAATCTCTTCCTTGTAATAAAATTATTGATTATTAATTTTTATTTAACTCTAAGATTCATTTCTTGTTAATTAATTAATTTCTTGTTCATTTCAATGTTACTTTGTTTAGTGGTTGTTTTAAGTGTAAAATATGGGACGTGGCTCCTTTAAGAATTCTGTTCCAGTTGCTTACCATATAAACTGGTGATGCGGTGTTTAGGTTATACGGACGCGCATTGCATTCATAAAGAAAAAAATGCACTTCCCTATTACGGATTTGGGAATGCGATGCGCTTGCGTAAGGTTCCATACGGTAATATACGCTAATATAGTGAGGAGATCGTACCTGTTGTGAATGCGGTGCTAGTAGGTGTAATTGGTGGAAATTTAGGAAGCGTGAGTGGATGCACTGAACGTTTATTTATTCATTTGTTGTTTGGGTTTCGTTCATTCACCAACACAACGCAGAGTGAAGGAGATTAGAAGATTTTTTTTCCCCGGTGAAGAAAAATGCAGCAGTAGGCCAGACCAAGTACACTTGTCTGGAGACGAGCCTATCTGGGTCAAATACAACAATCAAGAAAGTAAATACAGAGGCTTTACCACGACATCTACAATAGTGATAATCATCCTAAGCCTGCAGAGTTGGTAAAAAAAAAACAGCTAGGGTTAGCATCGGAATAGCTAGTAAGATTGAATTGTATGTATGGGTAAGAGTGTGTATGGAGGGCTAACAATGGAACTCATTCCCTTGTATGTATTAATGATGTGACGGATAACTAAAGCAGCAGGAGAAGGAATTGGATGAGGAATATGTGTCTACATGTATGTTGGCCTCCCACATTAGGTTGGTTCTGGGTTCGTGGGATCGAATCTCGCCTTGTTGTGTGTCTAAGAGAGTGGGTGTATCTCACTGGAGGTACCGATCGGAAGGTCGGTGGTTCGAGCCCTGGTATTCCCAAGCTGCCACTCTTGAGTCCTTGAGCAAGGAACTTAACCCTCTGTCCGTACAAATGGCCGACCCTGCGCCCTGACCCCGGCATCCAAACCAGCTGGGATACGCGAAGAAAAGATAAATAAAGTATAATAAAATAACGAAAAATAAATACAATTAAAAAAAATATATTGTTTCTTCAGATGCAAAGTTGGAAAGCGTTAGAAAGTTGGACAGACATTTTTAAGGCATAGAAGCAGAATGTTTTGGAATGGCGACGGCAATCATCCAAAACTTAAGGCGAAATCTCCCGACAGAATGTAGGAAGTGATCCGTCCTGACAGAGCATCAGGGAACGCCAGAGTCTGGTGATATCTGAAGTTCCAGTCATTGACTCCAAGGATTTGCAACCCAGTATTATAAATTCTGGTTTGTAAGTTTGCATAGGTACTTTATTGTTTTTAAAAAGGGGAAGAGCATAGCCATACACAAGAGCATACGCTGCCCCTCCCCCCAAAAAAATCCACAAATATTTCGTTGGGCTGCTTTTAGCTTCGATTACAGCATGACCAAAGTCGCACTGCTTTTTCTCATTTTGATGATTGGAGAGTCGGACCGGCAAAAACATGCACGGTAGGTTGATTGGCACCTTGGAAAATTGTCCCTAGTGTATGAATGTGTGTGTGTGTGTGTGTGTGTGTGTGTGTGTGTGCCCTGTGATGGGTTGGCATTCCATCCAGGGTGTATCCTGCCTTAATGCCCATAGACGCCTGAGATGGGCACAGGCTCCCCGTGACCCAAGGGAAGATCGGATATAGCGGTAGAAGATGAATGAATGAATGAGAATCGGACCGCTGCCCAAACTCCTTCTCCAGCACATCCCAATGATTCTCAATGGGGTTTAAAGTCTGGACTCTGTGCTTGCCATGTGTCCATGTGTGAAAATGATATCCCCTGCTTCACGAACCATTCTCTCACAATTTGTGCATGACGAATCCTGTCATTGTCGTCTTGTAATACGCCCGTGCCATCAGGGAAGAAGAAAAAAAATCCATAGATGGAATTAACTGGTTATTCAGTGTAATCAGCTGATCACATTCTTTGCACACACAATGTTACTGAAGGGAGACCTGACCAACTGGAGCAACCCCAGATCATAGCACTGCCCCCACGTTCTTGTACAGTAGGTACATCAGCTCGTCCGCCTCTCTTCTTACCCTGATGTCCATGATCACATTGGAACGGGGTAAATCAGGACTCGGGAGATCACATGACCTTCTCCCATTGCTCTAGAGTCCAATCTTTATGCTCCCTAGCAACTAGAAGCATTTTATTTTCTGATTAGTGATTACTGGCAGTGCTTCTCAATTATTTTCTATCATGCCCCCGCGTAGGAAGAAGAAAACAACCCCCCCCTTCCCTCCGTGACTATCAACAGTATCATTTGTATATAAAATTATTACATTGCTATTGCTGACGTGGGGTGGGGGCATGATAGAAAATAATTGAGAAGCCAATGAAAGCAGTGACGCTAATCACTAATCAGGGGGGGGTTGGTTGTTGACCGGGGGAAGGGGGTTTCATTTGGACGGTTCTGCAAACAAGACCCCTACACCACTGCCCCCTAATGTGGTGGAGTGGTATTGCACTTTATTATAGAACAGAAAAAAATCGGGTTTAGTCCCAATCCCTTGAGTTTGTGGAAATGCTCTTAATTTCACTATTAAACATAGCCGTGAGTGCTACTGTTGAGATTTCATCACACGTTTGTACATAAGCATGTAATTACTTTTACACTGTATTTACTACACTGTGTTTTTCTTCACTGGTCTGGGTGTTGTCATGTAATGACAGCGAGGTAAAATATAGAATACAGACTTTCTTTATTTAAGTACTGCTGGGAGATTATAATCGTCATTATCGATTAATTCAAGTTCCTGGTATATGTTGAAAATATGATTTTATGATTTTACCTCGGTTTGACGCAAGAAGTTTCCCTAGTTTTCCGCCTCCGCCTTACTTGCAAAATTCCAAATACAACATGGCAGCGCTCTGACCAATCCGAATCCGAGGGGCGGTCTTTCATCAGTCGTATGGAACTTCAGACGTTCAACAAGTCAAATCCCCGCTGTAATATTTATCTAAAGTTTGTGGCGACTAAATAAGCAGCACGACTCATTTATTCTAGCACCTCAAACACACATGTTGTTGAATGGGGAGATGTGTGTGTGTGTGTGTGTGTGTGGGGCGCTGGAGGATAAACGCGACAGCGGCAAAATCCCAAAACGCCCACTACAAACGGGTACAAATAGCACCAAACATTTTGGTTAAAATGTTAAAAAAGAGGTTAAAAAATGGTTAGTGACGACAACAACGATGAAGAAAAACAAATACACCAATACGATCAAAGCTCAAGGTGACCCTTAAATACAGGCGCTCATGACCAGAAAACATGTCCAGCTGTTATAACTGGAGTTTCAATGTTTTTCCATGATTTAGTTTCTGCTTCAGTACATGGACAGAGTTTATGGCCACAGGAAAGAAAGGAGGAACACGAATGAAAAGTGAATGCAAGCAGGAATGTATTGTGATACCGTTCTCATGTAGAAATGCTTCGTTATAAGCGAAAAAACGAAAGGAAAAAAAAAAACCCAGAATGATTTTGAATACAGGTGCTCAAGGTCCTTCTGTGTTTCCTGTCCAAGTTTCTTCTGGCTAAAGTAGAAACCGCACATCGGGATCTAAATGCAGATTTCCATCCAATCGTCTAAGTGATCTGCGTCCAAGTCAGGTTCATGTTAATCCTCTTAATAAACCACAATGATTCTATGTATGTATTTTATTTATTTATTTTACTGTTCACTTTCATTCACAGAGGCATCAGTCAGACTTGAGGGCAAATATTAGAACGAAACCCAATTACCTTTAACTTATGTAAAAAGAGAGCTAAAAAGGCCTAATTTAGACTTTTATTCTAATTATAGCCAGTTCAAAGTTCACCTTCTTTAGTTGTTGCATTGGAGCTATATATTTTAATATAACTCACAAATACCAGGAATCAGGCTTGCCGTGATAAAGGGTGTTTGTGGTTATACCGGTATTAAGTCACGTGGCATCGTCTCTCACCGTTGTTATATATATATATATATATCTATATATATATATATATATATATATATATATATATATATATATATATATAGAGAGAGAGAGAGAGAGAGAGAGAGAGAGAGAGAGAGAGAGAGAGAGAGAGAGAGAGAGGAGAGAGAGAGAGAGAGAAGAGAGAGAGAGAGGAGAAGAGGAGAGAGAGGAGAGATGAGAGAGAGAGAGAGAGAGAGAGTAGAGAGAGAGAGAGAGCATATGAAGGGTAAGGCCAATCGGATCAAAATGAGTAGCTATCTTTAAATATATATATATATATATATATATATATATATATATATATACACATCATCCAATCCGAGGCCTGGGGAAAGAACAACACAGCGGCATTCTTTTAGACAAGTTAGACACTTTAGGCCACGCCCCCTAGCCGGGTTAATCTAAAGGTGTTGAAGGGCAAGGCCAATCGGATCAAAATGAGTAGATATCTTTATATATATATATATATATAATATATATATATATATATATATATATTTATCTTTATCTTTATTTTCTTGTGTTCTTTTGTTTATATTTTAATATCGTGAACTGTTGTTGGGTGCATCCACACTTTCGTTTGTACTTTGCTGTACAATGACAAAGTTCTATTCGGTTCTATGATGGAGCTCAGGATTCCATCCATGTGATACACCGTGTGATATATATATATATATATATATATATATATATATAGATATATATATTATAGATATATATATATATATATTATATATATATATATATATATATATATATATATATATATACACATATATTGTGGCAACACATCGGGAGTGGAGGACGGAGCCAGACGGAACCCTAAGGAACACCTGAGCCTGATGAGTAATGAAGCCGCTCGTTTCCATCTGCCGACAACAATAAAACAGCAATAGACCTCAGCCTCGAGGAGAGAGGCACCGGGCAGGGAGCGGAGCGACAAGGTCGGCACGAGCTGACGAACGCAGCGGGAGCCGGAATGTGGACGGGCCAATCGGCGTGCCCACCTGTAAGGACTCGAGAGATTCCGTGCGATCTGTGGGCAAGAGACAAACGGACACAGCGACAACTGTGTGCTGGTCGGCGAGTGGGCATCGACGGACGTTGGAGGAGGGCTCCCGAGCCGCGAGACTGTGGGTGTGTCCCTAGTGTCAGTACACGGCAGAAATCGCCAGTACACACACTTTTTTTTTTGCTTTTTTCTTTTTTTTTTTTATTCAAATATTTTAGTAAGTAAAATAAACCATTTAGTTTCGATAGTTTCAAAAGTTTCGATTTGTAGTATTTCGAAACAAATGCAAACCGCGAACCTGAAATGTTACTGAAGCAATCTGCAAACTTCTCCTGACGAAGGCGGCAGCATCCGGAGGAAACACACATGCACATGAGTTTACGTTTTTTTGCATCCTATATCACACATCCTATATATGACTTAAATATAAAAATGTATTTTTCATGCGTTTAACCTTATTTTTTTCATGCGTTTTTACGTATTATTATACCCCCCACTCAAAGGGTTCATATGTTTGAAACATTTTTTGCCATGTTAATCATTTTGCCACATAGTTTTTAAAAATTCTAAAAAAAAATGCTAGTCAATTATATTTATATCAAATATAAAATTATTCTATTAAAATGTTATTAAAAATGAAACATTTCTATTTTATATTATTAGAAATGACTTTATGACGGGTGGCAATATTTGTTAAGTGCACTGTATATCACTGTCAAGTATAAAAGCATATTATTTGTTTACAACCAAGAAAAGTCTCACCTTTTTTTTTTTTTTACCATATTCATGTAAATTAACTTTAGAAAAAAAAGACTGTATTTTTATTCGTTATATTAATAAATGTTCGCTGTTTCATTTAACTGTCGTGAGTTCCCCTCTGTATTGCACACACACACACACACACACTGGTGATATCGGTTTATTACCGGTGTTGTCACATGTCCATAAACTGGTGTGGAAATTTCACAACCCTACCAGGAAACTAATCTTCCAGTGTAGCATTGTTGACGCTCTCAGCTTTGTGGAGTGGCTCAGTGCTGCAAACAGCAGGGCTTATACGACTGAAAAAACTTATATAATAGAAAGAAAAACACCATTCACAGGGAAGGAAAAATCCTGAGCTCCATCATAGAACAGAATAGAACTTTATTGTCATTGTACAGCAAAGTACAAACGAAAGTGTGGATGCACAACAACAACAGTTCATATATTAAAATATATACAAAAGAACACAAGAAATAAAGATAAAAAAAAAAAAATATATATATATATATATATATATATATAATATATATATATTTAAAGATATCTACTCATTTTGATCCAATTGGCCTTGCCCTTCAACACCTTTAGATTAACCCGGCTAGGGGGCGTGGCCTAAAGTGTCTAACTTGTCTAAAAGAATGCCGCTGTGTTGTTCTTTCCCCAGGCCTCGGATTGGATGCGGCCTCTCTCCCACCACAGTTGAGCGTCTCTGATTGGCCGGAGCTGAGGCGGACGTTTACCCGGGTGTTCGCAGAGAAGACGCAGGCCGAGTGGAACGGGATCTTCGACGGCACCGATGCCTGCGTGACCCCCGTGCTGCCCCTGGATGAAGCCGGGTCACATCCCCATAACCTTGAGAGGGGCTCTTTTTTAACCGACCCTCAGGGCGAGGTCAGCCCTCGTCCGGCACCCGTCCTGTCTCGCACCCCGGCTCAGCCGTGTACCTTACGGGACCCCGTTGTGGGTGAACACACTCGCCCTGTGCTGGAGGAGTACGGCTTTGATCCGGCTCATATCGAGCAGCTGCTGTCAGATGGCATTGTGGAGTGCAACGAAGCCAAAGCACGGCTATAATACGGTGAAGCAGCAGCATCACACACACACACACACACACACACACATGCCGTCTTTCTGCTTCATGTACTGAATGACTGAGGTATTAAGCCCAAAATACCCATCTGATCTCTTATCAGGGGATGAATATTTTCTGTGATAAAATGCTTCATGTATGAAATACTCACCTCTTTTCTGTGATCAGCCTGAAATCTTTCTCTCTCTCTCCCTCTCTATCTCTCTCTCTCTCTGTCTCTGAAGTATCATCACTGTTAAGCCATCAATTTACAGCAGAAAGATTTGCTAAAGCGTCTTTAATGATAAATGTCTCCATCCACAACATAGGGTAAATATCAATCTAACGCTATTAATCAAACCAGCACAGAGCCCATCAGAATTAATGACACCCTTAGTATCAAACATAAAAGGAGCTCTTGTTTGTCTCGTCTCCCTCTGAATGCTTTTTTTTTTTTTTTGGGAAAATCAGCAACCATTTGTCTCTTGGTTTCAAGTATTCTTTTAAAGTAAGTTTCTTGTACTCTATACTTATGAGTGGTGAAAAAAAATGTTAGTTATACCTGGTTGTTGACGTTATTTATGTACCAGGTCTCGCTCATTAAGATCTGCCGCTTTTCATAGCTACACCTACCGTAGCAACTGCTATATCAAGCTGAAACGAGTCTCTATAAAACTGCTCTTTAACACGAGCAAGTCTAATTGTAGAACATCTGCTGGTTAAACTGTTCATTCCGTATACTGTAAATCCTAAACGCTCATCGTTGTCGTCAAAACATGACACTAATGAGAATCTGTGAGAGAAACACTGAAGTACCGTCGCTGAACTACTGCGCAGAAGGTCGTGGGTTCGTATCTGTCAGGATCAGGCTCATAAACATCAATTGCTTGTTGTTGGCCTTGTTTGGTTTGATGAGAATTCCATGTTAATCCTAATCATCCCTTTGTTAGTGAGATATGGTATAACATGTCATTCTGGTTGACTAATTGGAAAAGAGAATTCCTGTGTGTGTGTGTGTGTGTGTGTGTGTGTGTGTGTGTGTGTGTGTGTGTGTGTGTGTGTGTGTGTGTGTGTGTGCATTATTATCTTGAAAAACTGGCAAATAAACCTCATAGACTTGTGCTTATGCTTTTTTTTTAATATTTGCGAGTAATAGTCAGTACTTATATCACTGCATCCCAAGGAACATTTTTATATCCATTATATATGGATGACTTAAATATAAAAATGTATTTTTCATGCGTTTAACCTTAATTTGTTTATGCGTTTTTACGTATTATTATACGCCCCCCCCCCCCCCCACCCACACACACACACACACACACACACACACTCAAAGGTGCTCATATGTTTGAAACATTTTTTGCCATGTTAATTCTAAAAAAAATAAATAGTCAATTATATTTATATCAATATAAAATTATTCTATTAAAATGTTATTAAAAATGAAAAGGAAACATTTCTATTTTATATTATTAGAAATGACTTTATGACGGGTGGCAATATTTGTTAAGTGCACTGTATATCACTGTCAAGTATAAAAGCATATTATTTGTTTAAAACCAAGAAAAGTCTCACCTTTTTTTTTAATTTTTTTTTTTACCATATTCATGTAAATTAACTTTAGAAAAAAAGATTATTATATTAAACTCCTGATTTGACTGAGCCGCTGAATAAATAGCGTATAAACTGCCGAAATTGCAGAACTTTTATGTTAAATCCTGAACCGTTCATTTATAATGTAATAGCGACGATTTCTGTGTATTGCAGTGCAAATGTTCTAATATGGGGTCGAGAGAACGAGTAAAATAAACAATTTTATCTGTAATGAGTAAAAATGCACTTCTGTTTATACACTGATTCTTAAAAAGAAGCGCTATTAATATTACATTGTGTTTTTGTTCATGTCCATACACACTACAGTCCCTGACAAAAGTCTTGTCGCTTGTGTACAAATTGACCTGAAGTGCCGCTGAAATATATTTCTAATCAAGATTTTTTTTACAAGAAATGGCTCATTTTAATCCCAACAGCTTTTGTAATAATGTTTCAGTGCAAAACGAAACTGTCAAAAAGTATTCTAATATTCACAGCTTGGTAAAGCCCATTGAGTCCATTTTTGCAAAGACATAAGTGTTGTCGCCTTGTCATATGAGCTTCACCTGTGACTTATAATGGATCAATGAGGTCTCAGGTGTGTATAAAAAGAACCCCAGTACACTAGACCTTCACCTCAACTGCAACTAGACCTCTGCAAACATGCCTAAGATTCACCCTGAGACTAAAGTGTTGATTATCAAGAGGCTGAAGACCAGATCCACTGCTGATGTGGCAGACACCTTCAATGTGTTTCAGCGTCAAGTACAGAGGATAAAAAAAAGATTTGAAGAGACTGGAGACGTTTTTGACAAGCCCAGGTCAGGCAGAACAGTTTGTCGGATTCTATCTCGAAATGGCCTCCATGGTCGAATCAGTGCCCAGAATCCAGCACTAAACAAAAGACGATTGAAAAACCGTGTGGCATTTGCCAAGGCCCACAGCCTGCTAAAAGGATGGACGCTGGAAAAGTGGCAGAAGGTGGATTTTTCAGATGAATCTTCTGTTGAATTACACCACAGTCGGGGGCCAAATGCGGCCCGTGTTCAAATTTCCCCCGGCCCGCAGTCTCCGTCATAAAATCAATAATCTGTGACCCACCAGCACTGTTGACCAAGAGTATCTATTTTAAATTTCACCAGAACACCTGTAGCTGCACTCTCGCGTAAAGCTCAGAGAAGAAGGATGCAAAGCTATAAAATTCCACTGTATTCATTAATTAAGGCAAAATAAAATAACATTTTACTTTTATCTGCCCTCATTTTGTACTTCAGAATAAGATCAATGTTAGTGTTGTTTTCCTATTCACAGGATTTGGATTTAGAAGTTTACAGTTGCCATTTAATAGTTAATAATATTTAATGTTTCAAATGAAAATTGATATGTTTAATCTTCCTGAATGTTTTCTTTAGTTTATATGGCCTTTTTCAGAAAAGTCATTTTAGTAAAAACTTGTTTAGATTTCTGTGTTATGCGTATATATTGCAATAAAAAAAATCATTAATTTATTAATTTGCATTTAATTTTAATGTTCAAGGAATGTCAGACTGAATGGCCGGCCCCAACATAGTTTCACCTCACCAAATCTGGCCCTCTTTACAAAAAGTTTGGACACCCCTGATTTACACCATATTGAGTGAAAAAGTGGAATCGTTGTTTTTTAAAACACAATTATTTGTAACTTGTGCTTAATTTTTGCTTATTTTGTGTACTTTTGCCAACTCTGGATTCTAAACCAAATTTGAGAAATTTAGCTCATTTTTATAAACCTCACCGAGTCACTAAAACACAATCATACCACAATGATGCCAAATCTTGATTGGTCAGACGATTTTATATTCATCCTAATTCAAAAACCTTATCTCTTTTATACACACACTTTTTTTATGTCTTAACCTAAACAGAATGAAAAAAGAACGATTGATGTGAGATTGCCTGTTTATCGCTGATATATACAAAATAGATATCAATTTTCCTGAAGGATTTGAGAAGATTTGTATTCCGTGTAAAACCTTAAGGTTCATAAGGCTGTATGTTTCATTTCGTACAAAAACAAACAAAACATGAGCAAAGGTACATCCTGTACTGTTTGTGAATAAAGGATATGCCGTATGAGCGCTCAGTAAATAACAATAACAAGCATTGGGGATGGTCTAACAAAAAGGAATGACGGGTATCAGGTCGATGGGAAATTGGTTGAACCAGAAAGCAAGAGATAAAACAGGAAACTAATAACTGCTTTTACAGCTCTGGAATACACACTATTTCAAAAATAAACAACATTTTTTTATTTTACCTGGCAATCTGCTAGGACCTTCACATACAATCTGCCAGGACCTTCAGCACATCCAATCTGCCAGGACCTTCAGCACGTCCAATCTGCCAGGACCTTCAGCGCAACCAATCTGCCAGGACCTTCAGCACATCCAATCTGCCAGGACCTTCAGCACATCCAATATGCCAGGACCTTAAGCGCAACCAATCTGCCAGGCCCTTCAGCGCATCCAATCTGCCAAGCCCTTCAGCACGTCCAATCTGCTAGGACCTTCAGCACTTCCAATCTGCCAGGACCTTCAGCACATCCAATATGCCAGGACCTTCAGCACATCCAATCTGCCAGGACCTTCAGTACGTCCAATCTGCCAGGACCTTCAGCACGTCCAATCTGCCAGGACCTTCAGCACGTCCAATCTGCCAGGACCTTCAGCACATCCAATATGCCAGGACCTTAAGCGCAACCAATCTGCCAGGATCTTCAGTGTGTCCAATCTGCCAGGACCTTCAGCACATCCTATTTGCCAGGACCTTCAGCACATCCAATATGCCAGGACCTTACGCGCATCCAATCTGCCAGGACCTTCAGCACGTCCAATGTGCCTGGAACGTCAACGCGTCTAATCTTCCTGGAATTTCATTGCATCCAATCTGCCAGGACTTTTAGTGCGTCCAAACTGCCAGGACCTTAAACTCATCCAATCTGCCCGGACCTTAAGCCTATCAATACTGCCAGGACCTTCAGTTTACAAGATGGACCACAGGAAGCGCTCAAAAGTGGGATTACACCCTGTAAAAAATGAAGACAAACCAAAGTGTAATTATTGTAATATGTTGAAAGCAAATTTTCACGACCAACACGACTAAACATCTGTGATTCCAAACCGGGAACCAATAAGAATCAGAACCGATAAAATTTAAATAATACCAAACCCTAGACATGATGTAATGCATTCTCTTCAACACATTCACCCACATGTGCTATAACAACACTTAATAATGATTAATTAACACATTACACTGTGACATTCTTGGCTCTAATGATCGTCACAATAAAGTGTTTACAAAGTATGTTTGGATAATGGTTTAAAAACAGGGTGAAGCTACAAACAAGATGTAATTGCGAGATCGCTAAAAGAGAAGAAAGACGAGAGAAAGTACGAAGACAAGGCAGATTCAAGACTCAAAGGGGCATCAGGGATTTCGGTTCTCATGTTAGTAAGAACAGGGGCACGGTGGCGTAGTGGTTAGCACGTTCGCCTCACACCGACAGGATCCGGGTTCGATTCCCGTCTCGGCCATGTGTGTGTGGAGTTTGTGCATGTTCTCCCCGTGCCTCAGGGGGTTTTTCTCCGGGTTCTCCGGTTTCCTCCCCGGTCCAATAACATGCACGGTAGGTTGATTGGCACCTTGGAAAATTGTCCCTAGTGTATGAATGTGTGTGTGAATGTGTGTGTGTGTGTGCCCTGCGATGGGTTGGCATTCCATCCAGGGTGTATCCTGCCTTAATGCCCATAGACACCTGAGATAGGCACAGACTCTCTGTGACCCGAGGGAAGATCGGATATAGCGGTAGAAGATGAATGAATGAATGAATGTTAGTAAGAACAACACGCATTCAGTCTGTGCTAAAAAAAAACATGCGTTTCGTTGTTTTATGTTTATTGTTTATGAATGTTTATGAATTTATTTTGTTGTTTCTTTTCGCCTTGAATTTTGAGTCTTTAATTCCTTTCAGTAAAAGCTTTGAAATCTTGTTTGTTTAAATGGAAAACCTCTCGCTTTGTTTCACTCGACATAAACTGACACCAGCACTAATTGACAGGCGATATTTATACCCAGCCTCAATTTCATTCACCTTGTGCATCCCTTTGGAAATGTAAATCCTATAACCAATGTTCAGTTTCACTTCTGTGCTCAAACACTGGTCTAATTGGCCACTTTTCATTATTTTTATTTTTATTTGTTTATCTTTTCTTTTTTTTTTTTTTTTTTTTTTTTTTTTTTTTTTTTTTTTTTTTTTTTTGCCGAGCTGTCACTTTCACGTCTCTCAAAAGAGAAGTGCATGAGTGCATGAAATACCAAAATTATTTTTTTTTAATTTATTTATTTATTTATTTATTTATTTATTTATTTTATTTATTTTATTTATTTTGATTTGAAGATAGCCCAGGTCATTTATGTGCCAGGAAATATGCGGTCAACTCGCCTTGGTCACCTAGAACCACTGCACAGGTCATGAGGGATGCATCTATCATAAGCAACAAGCAGGAAATGGGGATGGGTTGGGAAACCCCCAGTAAACCAAGCATGGGCCTTGGGAAAGGAACACCGGGTCTAGTCAAGGCAAGGAGCACTTAATGGGTGTCCTTGATCATTTTAGAGAGGATTGACTGTGAGGGTCCCCCCCAGGGGGTGAGGCACGGTGGCTTAGGCCAGGCTGGTAGTGCATTGTCGGAAACCCCCAGTAATGGGCCTTGGGAAAGGAACACCGGGTCAGTCAAGGCAAGGAGCACTTAATGGGTGTCCTTGATCATTTTAGAGAGGATTGACTGTGAGAGGGGGCACGGTGGCTTAGTGGTTTCAGCACGTTCGCCTCACACCGCCAGGGTCCGGGTTCGATTCCCGTCTCGGGACCATGTGTGTGTGTGGAGTTTGTGCATGTTCTCCCCGTGCCTCAGGGGGGTTTTTCCCCGGGTTCTCCGGTTTCCCCCGGTCCAAAAACATGCACGGTAGGTTGATTGGCACCTTGGAAAATTGTCCCTAGTGTATGAATGTATATGAATGTGTGTGTGTGTGCCCTGCGATGGGTTGGCATTCCATCCAGGGTGTATCCTGCCTTAATACCCATAGACGCCTGAGATAGGCACAGACTCCCCGTGACCCGAGGAAGATCGGATAAAGCGGTAGAAGATGAATGAATGAATGAATGAATGACTGTGAGAGAAAACCCAGCAGTATGCTATCTCGCTGTGATATTGATCGGAAGGTCCGGGTTCGAGACCCGGAATTGCCAAGTTGCCACCCTTGGGTCCTTCAGCAAGGTCCTTAAGCCTCTGTGCTCTGGGGGCGCCGTATCACGGCCGACCCTACGCTCTGACCCCAGCTACCAAAAGCTTTTCTATTCTATCTGGAAATGTTATGGATATGAAGCATGAACACGATGAACATGAACATTTCCAACTGAACACGGAAAGCCGAAGGACAAAAGCAAGCCAATATGCGAGTGTTGCTACAGAGCGGCGCTAACAAAAGGCGCTAATAACACCGCAATACTTCGGCGTCGCTCTGCAGTAACTCTCCCCAAACACTAGTTGGCGTTTTGAGTTTCTGGCGTAGCGACAATGATGACCGAAACTGAGAGGATTATGTTACTTGTTACAGTGACTTGTAGTTTACTAAAGCTCGTTAAAAATGGTAGCAAATATCGATTCTTTTTTTTCCAGGTATCGCATCGAAGCTAGAAATTCCACTGTCGTGACATCACTACATTGTAGTGATCCATCGAAATTTGTTTGAAGAAGATAATAGAAGATAATAATTGCACCAAGGAATAGACAAAGATAGTGATGATTGCAATCATCAATACAGTGCAAGCCATGCCCACAGTGTCTATATATATATATATATATATATATATATATATATATATATACTATATAGATATATATATATATCTATATATATATATATATATATATATATATATATATATATATATATATATATACCCGAGTAATAATTGTAATAATGATAATATGATAATAACAATAATAATTTATTCATCTTCTACAGCTATATCCGATCTTCCCTCAGGTCACGGGGAATCTGTGCCTATCTCAGGCGTCTATGGGCATTAAGGCAGGGCACACAAACATACACACACAAACATTCACACACTAGGGACAATTTTCCAAGGTGCCAATCAACCTACCGTGCATGTTTTTGGACCGGGGGAGGAAACCGGAGAACCCGGAGAAAAACCCCCTGAAGCACGGGAAGAACATGCACAAATTCCACACACACATGGCCGAGACGGGAATCGAACCACTAAGCCACCGTGCCCACAATAATAAAAATAATAATAATAATGGCAGGGACCCGGTGGCTTAACGGTTAGCACGTTCGCCTCACACCTCCATGGTTGCGGGTTCGCCATGTGTGTGTGTTTGCATGTTCTCTCCGTGCCTCAGGGAACCTCAGGGGGTTTTTCTCCGGGTTCTCCAGTTTTCCCCCCCCGGTCCAAAAACATGCACGGTAGGTTGATTTGCACCTTGGAATATTGTCCCTAGTGTGTGTGTGTGATGGTGTGGCATTCCATCCAGGGTGTCTCCTGCCTTGATGCCCCAAGACTCCTGATATAGGCACAGACTCCCCGCGTCCCGAGGGAAGATCGGATAAAGCGGTAGAATATGAATGAATGAATGAATGATGCTAATGTATAATGTACATAATGTACAATAATAAATGTATGATATTTGATATAAGCTTCAAACAGGGCATTAACTATTAATTCTATAGAATATTATGAAGTTCCTCGGATAAAGCAGTAGAAGATGAATGAATGAATGATTATGAAGTTACTTTGATGAATAGTATTATGAGTTCCAATCTCATTATAACCTTATAGAGGCACTATTGACCAGAGGCGACCTGGACAAAACTCATTTTTCATGGCACAGAGATTCCTCCTGCTGCAGATTGCTTCCAGCAAATCAATTTTCTCCTTATATATGTGACATAATCTTAAATATAATGGAATATTCCCAGGCTTAGATTATGTGGAACCCTGTGAACAAGCTGTTACAGTAAAAGTGATAAACAGATTCTTTTTTTTTAAATTTCCAACAAGAACAAGTAATATTTAAAACATCACATAGTCCGGCCTTTGGATTTAGTTTTCTGTCATAGTATATTTATATAATTAAATTAAGTTATGGGGCACGGTGGCTTACTGGTTAGCACGTTCGCCTCACACCGTCAGGGTCCGGGTTCGATTCCCGTCTCAAGCCATGTGTGTGTGGAGTTTGCATGTTCTCCCCGTGCCTCAGCGGGTTTTTCTCCGGGTTCTCCGGTTTCCTCCCCGGTCCAAAAACATGCACGGTAGGTTGATTGGCTCCTTGGAAAATTGTCCATAGTGTATGAATGTGTGTGTGTGTGTGTGTGTGTGTGTGTGTGTGTGTGTGTGTGTGTGTGTGTGTGTGTGTCCTGCGATGGGTTGGCATTCCATCCAGGGTGGATCCTGCCTTAATGCCCATAGATGCCTGAGATAGGCACAGACTCCCCGTGACCCGAGGGAAGATCGGATATAGCGGTAGAAGATGAATGAATTACCTAGTGTGTAGCGCTATGCCAGGAATGTGGCATTTTAATGTCTAATGATGTCATGGGTCTGTTTCTCCATGCCCTAACCTCTAATCTGACTTTTATAAATGAACCACGAGAAGTCCAGAGTGCTGCCTCTCACATGATCTCTCCAGACTTAAGATCTCATGTTGCTTAGTAGGACGTACACATGCCCAAACCTGTACTAAATTTGAAGCAGAAGGTCTTTTTTTTTCTTCTCTTTTTCCTAAAACATGTACTTAAGGTGAAACACAAAACACAAGTCAGATTGAAGCAAAGACATTGTAGTCAGCACAGTGATGTTAATACGAGTGGGTTGGGGTGGTGTGGGGGAGGGGTGTATCTCAGTGGTTAAAGTGAATGTCGGGGGGGTTCGAGCCAAACTGCCACTCTTGGGTCCTTGAGCAAGGCTCTTAACCCTCCATGCTCCAGGGGAGGTGTATCATGGCTGACCCTACGCTCAGCTTGCAAAGAAACAATTGCTTTTGTTGCATATGTTTGGGTCACCCTCAATAGTAATAAAAAAAATCACCACTGGTTTCATAAGGAGGCGTTTATCCTTTAAGTGGTAACATCGTTTTGGACAATGTTGAATATATGCGACAAATAAAGGCTATTCTATTCTTTAACAGCCTAAACTTTTTTTCAGGTTTAGGAGATTGAGAGAGAGGGAGAGAGAGAGAAAAAGAGAGAGGGAGAATTTCTAAGCTTTCTATAATCTGTCACGTGCTTACAACTGGCTGAAGGCGTTTGGCAACACGAGACAAAACAGACTTCCATTCAACCAAGCTTTTAGTACTACTCTTCCACATCGCTCAGTTATGCAGTAGACACCACCAGGTCTGCATTTGGGGATTTTGAGAAGCCGTTTTAGCCTCTGTGCGAAGCCCGAATCATGACTCTACTGTCCGAGGAGAAACCCTACAAGTTCCCGGAGGACTTGGGAAGCTACACTTCCACTGTCAAGTCCGTGGACTGCGGTCCTAACGGCGAAGATGCTGTGTTTATGGCAGTGGAGCCTCCGAGGAGGTCGCGCGGACGCCTCGTCATGCACGCCATGGTGATGTTCGGTAGGGAATTCTGCTATGCTGTGGAAGCTGCGTTCGTCACACCTGTCTTGCTAAGTGTGGGACTACCACGAAGCCTTTACAGCCTGGTGTGGCTCATAAGCCCCGTCCTGGGCTTTGTTTTGCAGCCAGTGATCGGCTCGGCCAGTGACTATTGCCGTTCGCCTTGGGGGCGAAGGAGACCCTACATCCTTACGTTGGGGGTTATGATGCTCATTGGCATCACTCTGTTTCTTAACGGAGACGCTCTGGCGACAGGTGAGACTTTTCAATTGTCGAGTTTGGAGATTTAAAGTTGGGTTCAGTCACACGGTGATAAATGTAATTAATTAGAGGCTGTAACAAGATAATCGGTATCAAGCTGGTGATCGGTTTTGCTTTGTATTAAGTTTGACTAATTAAAAAGTGAAAGAAATGGGCTCCTATCTGTTTTAGCTGTCATGCTTTCCTGCGCTTTCACAAAATCCTTTTCCGTGCAAGCGCTGCGTGTGTGTGCGTGCGTGTGTGCGTGTGCGGTTACATCATTCTACATCATTCTGCTAATGAGCTTGAAAGTAATCAGAAAAAGCCCTCGTTTTTTTTCTCTCCGTGATTTCAAAATTCTTGACAATGATGCCAAGAGTGTTTTTGGGCATCATATACAGTGTTGGGAAAGTTATTTTGGTAATGTAATAAATTACAGATTACAAATAATAATATAATAAGTAGTGTAACTTTTCAATACTTTAAAAAGTAAGAACTGATAGATTACTTTTTTGATTTTTTTGGTTACTTAGGAGCTTTAAGGTGACGTTCTAGAGGTTCGTTTTTCAAAGGAAACTGCAGCAGATTGTCATCATTCAAATCCAAATCACGTTTCAGTTCAAACTCATGCCGTAATCACTGATTTTTTTTTACATGAAATTGTTCAGATGTAACCCTGTTTGTAATCTTTAACCTTTTCATAAGTAACTCATTTAATTACACCTTTTTTCTCAGTTACTGTTATACATTTTGGAACAGTAATTTTATAGTAAATTTGATGCCAAATTTTAGCAATTTCTTTCTTTTACAAATTACTGTTACATTTTGTAATGAAATTACGTAACGCCATTACATGTAGCTAGTCACTCCCAGACACTGATCATATACAATCCTTAATGCGGGGAGAAGCGATTTTGGGCCCAAGTAAGTGTTGACCAAGAAGCAGATGTTCTCTCTGACGGTGCTCTGGCATGCTTGTTTGGTGATGGGACAAACTTTCATAAGGACAACTATCACTGCAACCCCCTACTAATATGGGCTTCATGACAGAGTGGAAAGATGGAAGAATCTCCTCACTACAAAAGCCATGGAAGCCTGCTTGGAGACTGGTGTGGACTGGGCACCTGGTTAATACTGGGGGAAAGCTGAATGTAGTAAATGAAAGGAATGTACTAGAGCGGGGGGGGGGGGGGGGGGGGGGGGGGGGGGGGGGGGGGGGGGAGAGGGGGGGGGGGGGGGGGGGCGATCTTTTTTGACTTCACATTGACTTTGAAAATTTGACAGACAGATGCATACATATCAAATATAAACATATAAAAATAATTAATGTAATACCGGGGGCACAGTGGCTTAGTGGTTAGCACATTCGCCTCACACCTCCAGGGTCCGGGTTCGATTCCCGTCTCGGCCATGTGTGTGCGGAGTTTGTGCATGTTCTCCCCGTGCCTCAGGGGGTTTTTCTCCGGGTTCTCCGGTTTCCTCCCAGTCCAAAAACATGCACGGTAGGTTGATTGGCACCTTGGAAAATTGTCCCTAATGTATGAGTGTGTGTGTGTGTGTGTGTGTGTGTGTGTGTGTGTCCTGCGATGGGTTGGCATTCCATCCAGGGTGTATCCTGCCTTAACGCCCATAGACGCCTGAGATAGTCATAGGCTCCCCGTGACCCGAGGGAAGATCGGATATAGTGGTAGAAGATGAATGAATGAACAATGTAATACCTACCATGTGCCACCTCGTGGAAGGTCAGACAATTACAAGGTCAAATGAGTGCAGTTATAATTACGATATAATCTGATATGGACAATTCTGTACCAATCTTTGGCGGGCTGGATTAAAAGGACCACCCTTGCCCACCCCTGTCCTAGAGTCTTAAATCCTATTGAACATCTCTGGAGAGACGATAAAGGCTGTGCAAATTGACCCAGGTGAAAAATATTTGGCATGAAGAATGGCAGAAAATCGCACAACCCAAAGTGCAAAGTATGTTGTGACATACCGAAAAGGACTCGAGGCTGTAATTGTTGCCAAAGATGCTTCAACTAAGTACTGAGTAAACAATCTAAACATGTATTGTACAGATGTAATATTTTTTTTTGCAGAAAACGTACACACATTTGTGGAATTCCTTGTTCACTTTGTCATTATGCCATGCTGAGTGTAGATTAACGGTTGAAAAAACATCTATTTGAAGGATTGCAGTATCAGGCTGACATAAATATAATATATAGATAAAGAAAATATAACAAAGTCTTCTCTCTGAATACTTTCCCACTTCACTGCATACTGCTATGTTTTGGGATATTCCATTCCAATATCATTTAAAAAATATGTCCATGAAAATTTCCCTTTTAGCTACCGTTTAGTGGACCGTCTTGTCAAGTGTTTCTTGGCATTGCAAATGCTATGCTGAGGTCACGTGGGGTACACTTTGGATCTACGACACCAAACCATTCATTCATGGAGCTCATTTTGGCCACAGGGACTTGTTCATTTCTAGAACAAGTTCTCTTACTGTTGAAGGAAAATCATAAAGTTAATGCAAAAAAACAACAAAAACAAACAATAAAATGACATCATATAGCGAACAGAATTTCCAGAAGACCAAACGTTCGAAAACATTTGGCATGTAGTTTATAGTTTAATGGAATTGTTTTTTGTTTTTTTTTATAAAAAGTATTTTTTACACTGGACACGCCCACTCTTGTAACAACAACAATAATAATGAGGGTCTCAAAGAAATATTGTACATTAGTAATAATAATAATAATAATACTAATAATAATGAGGGGGCACGGTGGCTTAGTGGTTAGCACGTTCGCCTCACACCGCCAGGATCCAGGTTCGATTCCCGTCTTGGCCATGTGTGTGTGTGGAGTTTGCATGTTCTCCCCGTGCCTCAGGGGGTTTTTCTCCGGGTTCTCCGGTTTCCTCCCTGTCCAAAAACATGTACGGTAGGTTGATTGGCACCTTGGAAAATTGTCCCTAGTGTATGAATGTGTGTGTGTGTGTGTGTGTGTGCCCTGCGATGGGTTGGCATTCCATCCAGGGTGTATCCTGCCTTAATGCCCATAGACGCCTGAGATAGGCACAGACTCCCCGTGACCCGAGGGAAGATCGGTAGAAGATGAATGAATGAATGAATAATAATAATAATAATAATAATAATAATGTTTCATATATGTGGAAAATAAATCCGTGTTTCCTCTGTTTCATGTTTCAGTACTAGTGCAGCACATAGGTTGGAAGAGAACCTGGTCCATAGTGGTGGTCATGTTTGGAGTGGTCATGTTTGACTTTTCAGCAGATTTCATAGATGGGCCAGTCAAGGCCTACCTATTTGATGTGTGCTCTTACCAGGATAAGGAGAGAGGCCTGCATTACCATGCCCTGCTTACAGGTGAGTGGAAACTCTCGTTTTTTTAATGCAGGACATATTTTGCAAAATGAACTGAAAGTGTAAATGGTAAATTGCTATTTTATTCTGTTACATATACCATTGTATTCTTTCCTTCACTTTAGCCGAGATGAATTCAAATGTTATTTTATATAGTGCTTATTTTTTATATTTTAATGCTCCTGCAACTTGCTAGTTTTTGTTTTGCCATGCTATTTGCATACATATTTTATATATGAATACAATTGAGTAGCTTATGAGTACTGAACATCCCCCACTCTCGTAACAACAATAATAACTAATGAGAGTTTCAAAGCACTATTGTGTGTTAGTCCGGATAAGGGCTTTTGCTAAATATACATATATATATATATATATATATATATATATATATATATATATATATATACTATATATATCTATCTATATATATATATATATATATATATATAGTATATCTGAATATATATAGTGAATATATATAGTGAATATATAAGTGAATATGAAGTTATTTGGCTGCATGTAGTCTGGTGTCAACATTTTAAAACACAGTAAACTCTACATGCACTCCATATATCCTCATAATACTCCCTGTGCAAACTCCGACAATGAGAGCGCCACTGCCACCTTCTATAGAGGATGTATGCAATTATACTTTATTCTAGTACGGCAAAAAAGCATATTCCCCGGGGATTATGAGAACCAAAAAAATGTATACTTTTCAGGGCTTCGTTTTATGTTAATTCATGCTTTTAAAAAATGCGAACAAAACTGTGATAATATTCACACTATAGCCACTATAATCATGATATGAAATTTTCATATCTTACATCCCTTATACATACATACATACATACATACATTCATTCATTCATACAATCATTCATTCATTCATTCATTCATTCATCTTCTACCGCTATATCCGATCTTCCCTCAGGGCAGGATACACCCTGGGTGGAATGCCAACCCATCGCAGGGCACACACACACACAATCATACACACATTCATACACTAGGGACAATTTTCCAAGGTGCCAATCAACCTACCGTGCATGTTTTTGGACCGGGAGGAAACCGGAGAACCTGGAGAAAAACCCCCTGAGACACGGGGAGAACATGTAAACTCCACACACATGGCCGAGATGGGAATCGAACCCGGACCCTGGCGGTGTGAGGTGAACGTGCTAACCACTAAGCCACCGTGCTCCATTTACATACATACCTACCTACCTACCTACATACATACATACATACATACATACATACATACATACATACATACATATATACATACATACATACATACATATAGATCAAAACAGGGTCACAACAAGGTGAAATGTTTGAAATAGTTTTTCCTTTAAATCCTTCCTTCCCCACTGTTATACACAATCATTACCTTAATGCCTTAATATACGCGTGTCTTTCTACGTTCCTTGCATTCCCTCTGTTCTCTTCTCATTAGCACAGTATTTAATGCTATTTCGAATAGTCACAATTATCTAAAAATGAACCTATTCGATTTCGGTAGCGATTTAAAGAGGGACAAGAAAGTTTCCACTTGTTTCTGAGTTTGTAAACACTTCCTTTTATATTGCTAAAATATATTTTAATGATCGTTGAGTCATACAGATAAACAAACAGGGCCAGGCAGAATTATTAGCATTAATGCTGTTGGCAAATGAATTCAGCTGATTTTCCTCCTTATTTAGTCCTCGTGAGTTGTGAGTCCGGTCCTGTGTGCAGTGCTGATGGACAGGTTGACAGACAAGGTGGACTGGGATTTGTGGTGAGAGTAGGGAGCAGGTAGATGAAGACTGTGGAGGGGTGGAGGTATGTGCTGGAGAGAAGAGGAAAGAAAGTGAGTAGGAGTAAGACGTGTGTGTGTGTGTGAATGAGAGAGAAGGCAGTGGAGGGGTAAGGTTTCAGGGGGACGAGGTGATGAAGGTGGATAAGGTGAAGTATCTGGGGTCAATGGTGGAAAGTAATGGAGAGTGTGTTAGAGAAGGGAAGAAAAGAGTGCAGGAAGGGAGGAGTGGGTAGAGGAGAATAACGAGGACCATTTTCTGAAAGGTAGTGGAGTAAATAATAAGATATTACATGTTGATCATGGAATGGGAGATCTCATGATAGCAGACGTAGTGCCGAATGAGAATGTTTTATTATAAAAAGAGAAATTAGAGAAAGGCAGGCATGCTCAATAAAAAAAAGCCTTCGATCAGCAGAAATATATATATATATATATATATATATATATATATATATATATATATATATATATATATATATATATGGAAAATATGACAATCAAAATGGCGATCAATATTACAGCGAATGAATTTCTTTGTGGAAATCAATCGGACACAAATGGAAATTGTACACACAAAACCAATCCAAACAGCGTATGTGTGTATTAAAGACAGCACTGACAAATAAAGTTTCGATAAAGACTATAATGATATATACATAACCTTAAAACACCTTATACCACATGACATAACCTCATGACGTGTCAACTTATTCATGTGCCAAACTGTAACTGTATTCTCTTGATAAATCATTTGCTTTATTGAATACTACCACTAGGGGCACGGTGGCTTAGTGGTTAGCACGTTCGCCTCACACCTCCAGGTTCCGGGTTCGATTCCCGTCTCGGCCATGTGTGTGTGTGTGGAGTTTGCATGTTCTCCCCCGTGCCTCAGGGGGTTTTTCTTCTCCGGGTTCTCCGGTTTCCTCCCGGTCCAAAAACATGCACGGTAGGTTGATTGGCATCTTGGAAAAATTGTCCCTAGTGTTTAAATGTGTGTGTGTGTGTGTGTGTGTGTGTGTGTGTGTGACCTGTGATGGGTTGGCATTCCATCCAGGGTGTATCCTGCCCTTAATGCCCATAGAGCCTGAGATAGGCACAGACTCCTCCGTGACCCGAGGGAAGATCGGATAAAGCGGTAGAAGATGAATGAATGAATGAATGAATGAATGCTACCACTTATTCCACAATCGTTCCCAAATATTTTGGGAGACATGATGCAACATATTGTAAGGCAAACATGTTTATCGCTTTCTCTGTAAACACGACCCAGACGTTCGCTTGCAGGTTTTACGGCAGATTTCGGCGTCATTCAGTGCTGAATTTGTGTGAAATTGCTGAACGTTGCTGCAAAAGCAGTCTCGTCCATATGTTTTTCCAGTCAGTAAGCAAAATGCCTCCGGCTATCTTTGCTGATACAGGACTTTCTGCTGAAGCGCCGTCTGAACAGCAGCGTTAGAAAGCCTCCGGTCTGACGGTGAGGCATTTGATGGGCATCGGCCAGGAGATCCAATTATATCCGTGTGCTTTCTTTTTGGGTTAAAGCGAAAACCGGGACATCGTTTATGAGCGAAAGTTCATGCTTAAAGTTACACCTCAGGTGTCTCAAGGGCACGTGCGTAAAATGTACACCCAATCCCACGTGTGAAAATAAACAAGGACTAACGACTTAATAACATGTGATAGTGAGAATACCATGTGATTCATATTGTGCAGTCTGAGGCGTAAGATATTTGGCTTAGTCAATATATATATATATATATATATATATATATATATATATATATATATATATATATATATATATATATAATATATATATATATATAATTTTACAACGCATTCACCAGCAGGCCTTAATATAAATATAAACCTTTCATGTCAGAAACACTACAGAACTATTAAAAGTCCTTCTACATTAATGAAATATACTAAGTATGAAAAAAGAAGAACAATACCTAATTTAGATACACATTTCTGTCTGACATATACAATAGGCAGTGTTGGGAGTAAGTAGTTGCATAATATGTAATGTAATTTAATTACAAAATAAATGTAACAGTAATTCGTTACAGAGAGAAAATGTGTAATTAAATTACATATGAAAATGTAAAAGATTACAAATGTTACATCTGAACAATTTCAGATAATTTTTTATATATATATATATTTTTGTATATATTTTTTTAACTGAAATGTGATTTGGATTAGAATCTGCTGCAATTTCATCTCGAAAAAGAGAACCGATTTTTTTTCGAGGGTTTGAAACTTTTTTCTTAGAACGTTAACTTAAAGCGCCACCTAGTGGACAAATAAAAGTAATCAAAAGTAATAATAGTTAATCATTTACTTTTATAAAGTCATTGAAAAGTTACACTACATTTTGAAGGAAATGTGAAATCTGTAATCTATTACATTTCCAAAATAACCTTCCCAACACTGACAATAGGCCCGTCTGGGGCAATACACGGCGATGAATAAACTCCGACTTTTTTATGGTGTTATTGAGACATAACATAATCTAACCGCCAGTAGTTGATCATCTGTGGTGCACGTTATATATCACTTTTAATTCCTGCTTTACTGATATTTAAAGCGTGCGCTCATTTCATTTGTGTGTTTGTCTAATTCTTTACAATCTCTGCATGAGGCTATAGATAATCGTTTGATAGTGGAATAATGGAAACTGAAACACGTACACGCCAGTAAACACGTGTATATAGACTCACACACACACACACACACACACACACACACCACTGAGCTGCAGTAATGAGCTCTGGTCATGTGCTACTGCTGTTGCTCTCAGCTTCAACCCATGATCCCAGCACATGACTAGGCAGGAGTGGACCTGAAAACTCCACACAGTGTATTTCATTCTGTTTTGTTTTACCCACGTTTTATTTTTAGATCTTAAAAAGGTCAAATTAGGAGGGGCACGTTGGTTTAGTGGTTAGCAGGTTCGCCTCACACCGGCAGGGTCCGGGTTCGATTCCCGTCTCGGCCATTTGTGTGTGGAGTTTGGGCATGTTCTCCCCGTGCCTCAGGGTTTTTTTTCTCCGGGTTCCCCGGTCCAAAAACATGCACGGTAGGTTGATTGGCACCTTGGAAAAATTGTCCCTAGTGTGTGAATGTGTGTGTGATTGGGATTGTGTGTGTGTGCCCTGCGTTGGCATGGTTTGGCATTCCATCCAGGGTGTATCCTGCCTTAATACCCATAGACGCCGGAGATAGGCACAGGCTCCCCGTGACCCGAGGGAAGATAGAAGAGGTAGAAGTTGAATGAATGAATGAATGAAAAAGGTCAGATTTTAAGCGGGAGGAGGAATTATTAAAGGCAATCATTATTACATATTTCCTCCTCTTCATAGATCTCTGTTTAAATATCGCTTATCACTTCCTCGTTGAAATTGTGGTTTCCTGTCCTTTATGTATAACACCAGGCAAGGATGAATGATTTCGGGATGAAAAGGACGGCGTCCCGTGTCTCCAGTGGATGCCGATCGTCTGTGAGCTCGTACACACTTTCCTTAATGTGTCTTATGCTGCCTCATGACACAGTTTCAGCAGCACGATCAAAAAGATACTACTTGTTGGCTTCAAGTGTCTCGGAGGAAACATGTGCTTCAAGACTGCTTTCATATGATGAGAGGGAGAGAGAACTAATGGTTGGAAATGTACTATATTCTAAAAAAACATGTAAATATGTAAATAACTAAATCTTAAAAAATTATATACACACTGTTGTATTGTCATGGATGGAGACGGAAATAGGTGTAGTATATGTACATGTGGGATATGTATAGGATAACTTTTGGATGTGGTAGCATAAAATTTCCCTTTCACTTGGACTAGGTGACCCAAACTCGTCCCAGATAGACAGTGCGCCTGTGCACAAAGCGTGACATGTGAAGATATGGTTTAGATGGATCAAGGTGGAAGATCTAGGGAAGTGGTGTAGCCCAGTGGTTAAGGTGTTGGACTCCAGACCGGAAGATCACGGGTTCAAACCCCAAAACCACCAATCTGCCACTAGTGGGCCCTTGAGCATGCCCTTAACCCTCAATTGCTCAGTTGTAAGTCGCTCTGGATAAGGGCGACTTACGCCCTTATGTATATGTAAATGTAAATCTTGTGAGCTCTGACCTCAACCATACTGGACATCTTGGGAATGAGCTGGCTGTACTGTACACCAGGTCTCCTCACCCTAGTACTTTACTAACCGATTAGTCAATAGATTAAAATATTTCACTGTGATTAATCACACGGTTGACACGAGTTAACTTGTGATTAATCGCGGGTTTTTAATGTACCATAAATGAATCCTTTTCATGTTTCTCAGATGTTATATACATTTCTCACAAAATCTCTCCCTTTAATAAAATGATTGATTATTTAATATTTATTTTACTCTGGAAATGATTCTTGTTCATTTCAATGTTACTTTGTTTAGTGGTTGTTTGAAGTGTAAAATATGGGACGTGGCTCCTTTAAGAATTCTGTTCCGGTTGCTTTTCCATATAAACCAGTGATACGTTTAGGTTATAAAGAAGCGCATAAAGAAAATAATCTCTTCCGTAATACGGATTTTGGAATGTAATGCTCAAATTCCGTAAGGTTCCATACGGTAATATACGCTAATATAGTGAGAAGCTCATAGCAGTTGTGAATGCGCAACTATTAGGCATAATTCGGGGAAATGCCCGTCTATGTTTTTTTTTTGTTAATAAAACACCATCTAAAATTGTATATTCCATTCTAACATTATAAGCAGTAAACGCAGCTGAGGAAAGGTCAATGATCTGGGAAGGACATTGACTGCATTGACTGCATTGACAAGTTTCTGTATTCATTTGTTCTTTTTTTAAAGCCTTTAAAATGAAATTGGTTAACATGTTATTAACTTATATACTTAAATTTATATATATATATATATATATATATATATATATATATGTGTGTGTGTGTGTGTATATATATATATATATATATATATACACATACACACACACACACACACACACACATATATATATATATATATATATTATATATATATATATATATATATATTTATATACATATATTCAGTGATAGGGAGTAACTAGTTACATGTTACGGTGCTACATAATTTAATTATAAAATAAAAGAAAGAGTAATCCGTTACAGTTACTGAGAAAAAAAAACGTTTAATTAAATTACAGTTACTTTGGAAAATGTTTAAGATTACAAATACAAAAGAACTCTTTTATTTAAAAGACTTCTTATATTATATTGTCAAGTCAATAGAGCAGAAATAAATAATGGCTGTAGGAGGAGAAAAGAAAAAAAAATATATATATATATATATCGACTAAAGGCAGGGGAGCAAAGAGGAAAAGTCAATTAAATTGCAAAGGCATTGAATAAGAAATGAAATAAATCTTTAAAAGCAAGGCACATGTATGTATGTGTGTGCATATATATTTATGTATCTATGTAAGAGCTTTGCTTATTGTTCACATCAAAATGGTTTTGCGTAAGACGTGGGTATTGGTACCAGACAAACAGGATTGAGTATTTCCTTGTCTGTTATCCTCTATGGGTTTTCCGGCATATGGGTTTTCCAAGCAAAAAATATGGAAGCAAATCTTCATTCAAGACATCTGTGGCAATAACAGTGGGCAGAAAAAGCATTATGAATGCATGTGCTGTACCAAGTTTATTGGATGTGTGACAGTAGAAAAAGACCGCGTCAGGTTCCACTCCTGTCAAACAAGAATACGAATATGAGGATATATTCGCAATCTAAATGAAGAATTATAAGAATGCAATATTAACTGGACGTATCAACACTTGCAGCATTAAAAGCATTCAGGTTGCATGGATAATATGTTGTTGTTGTCCATAAAGTGTAATTGGATGTAGTAAAAAAAATCATCAAAATGTAAAAAGAAAAAATGTAAATGAAATGGTTGTTCAAAATATATTGGCCACAAACGCCATTATCTGTGCAAGCAAAATGCCTGCGAGGATGTAATAGCCAAAACATGACAAAACACGATGGTAATTCCGCCGGGTCCCAGAGTTCCGAGTGTAAATTAGCCTTTCCTTTCATTTCCTCCGTTCGTTGCCCCTGTAATAACAACTAGCGATACCAACACATACGTCATTAATGTCGGGTCCATCAGTGTTGTTCTCCATTCGAAAGGAGAAATCGATTTGAACATTCGAAAAAATGCTTTTCTTTCTCTAGAGTTTATTTTGTTTTTTACATTTTTAATTACATTTCTTTTAGAAAAGGTAATAAATCTAGCATTAAAACTTTGAAGTGATTGACAACAACAAGGGGCACGGTGGCGTAGTGGTTAGCACGTTCGCCTCACACCGACAGGATCCGGGTTCGATTCCCGTCTCGGGAATGTGTGTGTGGAGTTTGCATGTTCTCCCCGTGCCTCAGGGGGTTTTTCTCCGGGTTCTCCGGTTTCCCTCGGTCCAAAAACATGCACGGTAGGTTGATTGGCACCTTGGAAAATTGTCCCTAGTGTATGAATGTGTGTGTGTGTGTGTGTGTGTGTGCCCTGCGATGGGTTGGCATTCCATCCAGGGTGTATCCTGCCTCAATGCCCATAGACGCCTGAGATAGGCACAGACTCCCCGTGACCCGAGGAAGATCGGATAAAGCGGTAGAAGATGAATGAATGAATGAATGACAACAACAACACATCCGACAGAGGAATTTATACACATGCAGTTCCATTCATTCATTCATTCATTCATTCATCTATATCCGATTTTCCCTCGGGTCACAGGGAGCCTCGTCTCAGGCGCCTATGGACATTAAGGCAGGTGGATGTACACATGTGGGTCCCTTTGCAATCTGATAGATTTAACATCACAAAGGAAAAGTAAATAAAGAAAAAAAAATAGTATAAATGAAGGGATAGACAGATTCATGTAGGTTATTATTCTAAGTAAAACCTTTTTAAAAGAAATGTTTTATATATATATATATATATATATATATATATATATATATATATATATATATATATATATATCTATATATATATATATATATATATATAATTTTATATTATATTTTTTTCAAAAGTGGTTTAGTGGTTAGCACGTTCACACCGACAGGGTCCGGATTTGATTCCGTCTCGGCCATGTGTGTGTGTGTGTGAAGTTTCTCCCCGTGCCTCAGGGTTTTTTGTCTCCGGGTTCTCCGGTTTCCTCCCGGCCCAAAAACATGCACGGTAGGTTGATTGGCACCTTGGAAAATTGTCCCTAGTGTATGAATGTGTGTGTGAATGTGAGTGTGTGTGTCCTGTGATGGGTTAGCATTCCATCCAGAGTGTATCCTGCCTTAATGCCCATAGACGCCTGAGATAGACACAGACTCCCCGTGACCCGAGGGAAGATCGGATGAAGCGGTAGAAGATGAATGCGCTGGGTTACTGATCGGAAGGTCGGGGGATCGGGTTCGACTCCCAGTGTCACAAAGCTGCCTCCCTTGGGTCCTTGAGCAAGACCCTTAACCCTCCGTGCTCCAGGGGACGCTGTATCATGGCTGACCCTACGCTCTGACCCCAGCTTCCGAACAAGCTGGGATATGCGAAGAAACAATTTCACTGTGCCATAATGTATATGTGACAAATAAATACTATTACATTTTTTTCACTCATTATTTATTTTGATCAAAACATTAATTACAGAGAACACTGGCCTATCACTTTAAGACACTTTTCTCTCATCATATCTCATGTCGTTTTTTCCCTCTCCAGGTCTGGGTGGAGCATGTGGCTACCTGACCGGCGCAATGGACTGGGGACATTCTGCACTGGGAGTTCTACTGGGCTCAGAGTACCAGGTCATTTATTTCTTCTCAGCGATCACCTGGGGCTTCTTTCTCACTGTGCACCTCTTGAGCATTCCGGAGAAGCCTCTGGTAAAACAACATTCCACTGAGCCCTTGGTTCCCGGTGCCCCCTTGCTGCAGTCGTCAGTAACCAACGGTTCGGCGTACGGCGCCGTGACTAAAGAGCCTGACCTGAGACCTCGAGCATTTTCGGCTCTAAGTGAAGCCAACTCCGTCACATCCAGCTCCAAGCAGCCGAGTAACGAGGCAAGTCGTTTCACTGTAAAATCCCCATTCTCCTTTTTCACTTCTTTTTTTTTGGTATTACAAGTCAAGCAGCAAATAAAGTGAGGAAAATAATTTTAAAAAATAATTTAATTAATTTCCAGGAAAATAATAAACAGTGTAGTGGTGTGATGAAGCACCAACAGTTACTGTTTACCAACACTTCATTTTGCTTTAACAATCCCGAGGAACCGATTGCTTATTCCTCTTATATCACACCCATTTACAAATTTTATTATTATTATTATTATTATTATTATTATTATTATTATTATGTTATTACTGAGCAGGATTAGCGGTTAGCACGTTCGCCTCACGCCTCTAGGGTCCGGGTTCGATTACCGCCTCCGCCATGTGAGTTTACATTTTCTCTCTCGTGTCTCAGGAGGTTTTTCTCCGGGTTCTCCGGTTTCCTCCCCAGTTCAAAAACATTCACGGTAGGTTGATTGGTGTGTGAATGTGAGTGTGTGTGTGTGTGTGTGCACCCTCTGATGGGTTGGCATTCCATACAGGGTGCATCCTGCGTTGAAGCCTGAAGATGCCTCAGATAGGCACAGGTTCCTAGAGAAGTCAGATAAAGCGGTAGAAGGTGAATGAATGCATGACCGAATGAACGAATGAATGAATGAATATAATTACTAAAAGACAGATCCTTCTTTTTTATACGAGTTATACTATTATGGGAGGTGGTGGCTCAGTTGGTAAGGCATCATCTGTTATAGCAACTATACACAATATTCGATTTTATTTTTATCTCGCTTTTTTCTCTCTTTCAATATTTTTACTTACAGCATAGTTGATAATCAAAAAAACACTTCATAACCGACTCCTACAAAGGACTGACGTTGTGAAGCTTAAATAAGCACATGTGCACAGTGTAAATTACATCAACGCTACACAAATCTACACGTTCAAGAATAGAAAACGGTCTCTAAGCGCGTTTCGATGACTCAAATTTAAATTGAAAATACGCCTAATGGAAACACGTCAAGTGGGGCACGGTGGCGTAGTGGTTAGCACGTTCGCCTCACACCGCCAGGATCCGGTTTCGATTCCCTTCTCGGTCATGTGTGTGTGGAGTTTGCATGTTCTCCCCGTGCCTCAGGGGGTTTTTCTCCGGGTTCTCCGGTTTCCCCCCGGTCCAAAAACATGCACGGTAGGTTGATTGGCACCTTGGAAAATTGTCCCTAGTGTATGAATGTGTGTGTGAGTGCGTGTGTGCCCTGCGATGGGTTGGCATTCCATTCAGGGTGTATCCTGCCTTAATGCCCATAGACGCCTGAGATAGGCACAGGCTCCCCGTGACCCGATGGAAGATCGGATAAAAGCGGTAGAAGATGAATGAATGAATGAAAGGAAACACGTCAAATTCCCCAAAACACACGTATATCACAAAACAGTTATTACACTCGCATGAAGTGGCTTTTTTAAGACGATGCAAAAAAGGAATAATTCGCATTTCCAGGTCACATGATACACCTTGCCTTGGGCATGATGCTGCAGGTGCTACAAGAGACCCTATTGCACCGCACAGCTCCAAAAACAGTGGACGTGTTCATCCGAAAATTCGGAATCCACAGGTCTTCCGTGAAATCGCACAGTATTTCCTCCCAGAACAAGCGAAAACCTAAGTATAGGGATTGATTTGCCTTGTTAATAATGCTTATATGATGTGCCTACGTATCCGATTAAAAATAAAAACGCCTAATGCGATATAAGTAAGCCATTTTTTTACTTATCGCAAGAGGACGAGTTTGATATGGTTAATGGAAACGCCGTCATTGTGCAACAGTTTTTAAATCGACATTTAGAAAATTTCGCAAACATTTTGTAATGGAAACGTGCCTTCTGTTTGGCCGACCTGCTCCTACATGAACCACTGCTCCTTCAGAGTTTTCCTAAGCATGATTTGTCTCTAACACACACTCACACACACACACACACACACACACACACACACACAATTCATGTTAATAATTCTTCATTTAACAGTCGGCCAGAGCTTCTGCTGCAGAGTCCTTCAACGAATGAGCCGGGCAGCTCGTATGACACAATAGACCATCTGTCCCTGAGATTGTCACAAGAGCTCTTCTTCTGCTTCAGAAACCTCTGGCTCAAGCAGCCACAGAGGAGGATAAGCATGAAATGGTTTAAGTGTTGCATCATATCAGAGTGACAGTTCAGCAAAATAATTATTAACGGCTCCCTTACAGCTAAACTACCTGAGCAGCCGAGACATATTTGGTGTTTTGAGATGACAAGGTCCGTGAAAATATCTTTCTGGAATGACATCAGGTTCTTTAGTAAAGTCACTCAGGCAGGCTGAGGTGATGTTAGAGGAAGTGGGATTTCCTTCGTCTATAAATATAAATAAAACCAAACCCCCGGTTTTGTTGGAAGCCCTGTGCACGGGTGATGAAGAAGTGTCGAAACTACGCTGTATTGAGCGTTTTCTCAAACAAAGGACAAATCAAAACGACACAGTGTACACACAGGACTGTGCAAAGGTTTAAAGCAGGTGTGAAAAAATGCTGTAAACAACGAATGCTTTCAAAAATGGAAGTGTTAGTTATTTACTTTCATCAAATGCAGTGAATGAAGAAAAGAGAAATGGAAATCAAATCAATATTTGCTGTGAACACACTTTGCAGTTACATGTAACTAATTACTCCCCAACACTGTATGTATATATATATATATATATATATAGGGGGCACTGTGGCTTAGTGGTTAGCACGTTCGCCTCACACCGCCAGGGTCCGGATTCGATTCCCGTCTCGGCCATGTGTGTGTGGAGTTTGCATGTTCTCCCCGTGCCTTGGGGGGTTTTTCTCCGGGTTCTCCGGTTTCCTCCCGGTCCAAAAACATGCACGGTAGGTTGATTGGCACCTTATAAAAATTGTCCCTAGTGTATGAATGTGAATGTGTGTGTGTGTGTGTGTCCTACGATGGGTTGGCATTCCATCCAGGTTGTATCCTGCCTTAATGTCCATAGACGCCTGAGATAGGCACAGACTCCCCGTGACCCGAGGGAAAATCGGCTATAACGGTAGAAGATGAATGAATTAACTCTTTTCTATTGTATCTCATGTATCTCTTTACTCACCAGCGAGAATCATCACACTGTCAGACCTTGCACTTACTTTTGAGTGAGTCCTAAATGGACAGCTGTCGAACAAATGATCAGCTACAATCTATCCCTGTTTTATTTTTGCGTCTTGGCCAGACCACAATCAGTGCCGTTTCGGGACAAACCTGGCATGTTAATCACAGACCCTACATGTTCACCTCTCCAACTGCACAGATTGGGTTTGCAATGAGTCCCACATTAAGGCCCTGAGGACAGACATCAGACAATGCTACCAGTCATCACTGTAAATGTCCAGTTTATTTTAATTGCTCAGATAACAAACATCAAATTGAGCTCATCCCAAAGTTAGACACTGAGATTATCATCCAATGAAAGTAGCATATATACTACTAGAAGCTACTAGAAGCTTCACAACTAGTGAAGCAGCTGGGATGAAAATAAGCACCTCCAAGTCCGGGGCCATGGCTTTGGAGGAGTTCAAGTATCTTGGGGTCTTGTTCACGAGTGAGGGGAGGATGGAACGGGAGATTGACAGCCTCTGCAGTAATGCTGTCGATGCACCGGTCTGTCGTAGTGAAGACGGAGCTGAGCCACAAGGCAAAGCTCTAAATCTACGTTCCCACTCTCACCTATGGCCATGAGCTTTGGGTCATGACCGAAATTCAAGATCCCGGATACAGGTGGCCGAAATGAACTGGGCGCTCCCTTAGAGAAAGGGTGAGAAGCTCAGTCACTCGGGAGGAGCTCAGAGTAGATCCACATCTCCACATTGAGAAAGGCCAGCTGACATGCCTCGGGCAACTATTTCGGATGCCTCATGGGGGCCTTCCATGGGAGGTGTTTCGTTCATGTCCCACCTGGAAGAGACTTCGGGGAAGACCCACTTTGGAGGGACTATGCCTCTCGACTGTCCTGCGAATGCCTCGGTGTCCCCCGGAGGAGCTCGAGGAAGTCGCTAGAGAGAGCGAAGTCTGGGCATCTCTACTTAGATTGCTGCCCCTGAGACCTTGTTCCAGATAAGCGGTATAAGATGGATGGATTTATTCCATAGTACATACTGTAATTCATACAACCCAAAGTCAACACATGTTGACATGCTGTGTAAAAGGTAAATAAAAACAGTATAAAATGATGTGCAAATCTCATAAACCTATATTTTATTCACAATATGAAACATATACTATGTATAAACTGAGGAACTGTACTATTGTAAGGGAAAAAAACAAAGTAATTTATACGATGCTGTAATACGTCTCAAAACAGGAGTTAGGAGATGAGCTGCTGGAGTTTTGGGAAAGCAATGTTGCCCCATTCATTCCTATCTGATACATGATTATACCTGAATAACAGTCCTGGGTCTTTTTTGTCTTATTTTTCACTTTATGGTGTGCCAAATTAACTAAATTAAATGAACTACCTGTATGCAGTTGAACATTATTTTGCTGAAATAAATGAGTCATCAAGGATCCCGTACTATTTGGTTTTCTATCATTTCGTCTTGAATGAAAAGAGACAAAATGATGTCCATCTGCGAAACATTTGTACCAAAATTCATTCATTCATCTTCTACCGCTTTATCCGGGATACACCCTGGATGGAATGCCAACACATCGCAGGACACACACACACGCTCATACAAACATTCACATACACATTCACACACTAGGGACAATTTTCCAAGGTGCCAATCAACCTACCGTGCATGTTTTTGGACCTGGAGGATACCAAAGAACCCGGAGAAAAACCCCCTGAGGCACGAGGAGAACATGCAAACTCCACACACGCATGGCCGAGACGGGAATTGAACCCGGACCCTGGCGGTGTGAGGCGAACATGCTAACCACCAAGCCACCGTGCCCCTCTGTACCAAAATTAACGCCCCCAAATAAAAATGTAAAATTAGCATTATATAAACAGACAGAGCATCATCTCTCACCTGCTCAGTGCTCTGACAATGTCTTTTACATTTAACAACTTGCCCTTTGTATCTATTTACCTAATTATTCTTGAAGGGCAAGATAAGCTAATGAATATTCATGACCTAGATGCTGATCTTGATAGATCATGGTACATTTTGTTCATCACCCTGCCTTCCAATCGCGGCGATTCTAGAGCCAATTATCCCTTTTACCTTTCCAAAAACCAAAGTAAACTTTTTATCATTTGAATGACTTTTTCTGCATAGATTTATGATTTTTAATCTTAAATCAGTAGCACGTTCGCATTTTGATTCGAAGCATAAATGCAGCACAATATGTTTAACTTACTTCCATACAAGGACAAGCACAGTAATGTATTTACTTTAAAAAATAATATCCCTTGAACGAGAACTACATTGGCTGTTTTAGTGCCACCTTAACCGGCATCACTATATGTGTACGTTTTTGTTTGTTTGTTTGTGAAGCTGTACAGTAGTTGTATGTTTGGTTTCATGGCTCTGTCTGCCATCGAATAGAATAGCTTTTATTTGTCACATATACATTACAGCACAGTGAAATATCTTCGAATATCCATTTACATTTACAGCATTTGACAGACGGCCTTATCCAGAGCGACTTACAACTGAGCAATTGAGAGTTAAGGGCCTTGCGCAAGGGCCCACTAGTGGCAGCTTGGTGGTTGGTAGGGTTTGAACCCATGATCTTCCAGTCCAGAGTCCATCACCTTAACCACTGGGCTACCACCTCCCTACTTGTTTGGAAGCTGAGATCAGAGTGCAGGGTCAGTCATGATACAGCGCCCCCTGGAGCATAGAAGGTTAAGGGCCTTGCTCAAGAACCTAAGGGTGGCAGCTTGGCATTACCAGGGCTCGAATCCCTGACCTTCTGATCAGTAGCCCAGAGCCACACCCCCTCCCTTTTCTCGTTTAAGATCAGTACATATAACCTTTTAGTTTGGCTTGGTAAACTTTCATTGTTTGCACTTGTTTGCACTTGTATCCGCTGCCCTTTCCATTTTTGTGAGAGAAATTTCTTTGGATGCAGCAGACCTGATTCAGTGCATGCAAGCCTAGAGGGAGCAGATCTCAGACCTTTATTCAGCAAAATTCACTTTCGGATCAGCACTTGGTGAGACATAAGTCAGCTGTTGTATTGAGGAGGTGTTTTGAGGAATGCTTCTTCTCTCCTGACCTATTATGCTCCAATTATGTTTTGCTCTATCCCAATGTTTCCTGAGGTCCCCCCAGGTCCAACTGTCTTTTGCCCTATCCCGGTTTCCTGTGGTCCCCACAGGTCTAACATGAAACCAGGAGTGTTTGTTTGCTTGTGAAAAATGTCCTTTCTGCAGAAAAGGACATTTTGACAAAAATGACAAAATGTCCTTTTTATTCCAGCATATCCCGATCTTTCCTGAGGTCTCCCCAGGTCCAAATGTCTTTTGCACTATCCCGATGTCTCCTGATGTCCCCCCTGGTCCAATTGTGTTTCAGCATATCCCGATGTCTCCTGATGTCCCCCCTGGTCCAATTGTATTTCAGCATATCCCGATGTTTCCTGAGGTACACCCTGGTCATATTGTGTTTCAGCTTATCCCGATGTTTCCTGAGGTACATCCTGGTCATATTGTGTTTCAGCATATACCAATGTTTCCAGAGGTCCCCCCAGGTCCAACTGTGTTTAGCCTTATCCCAATGTTTCCTGAGGTCCCCCTGGTCATATTGTGTTTCAGCATATACCTATGTTTCCTGAGGTCCCCCCTTGGTCCAATTGTGTTTCAGCATATACCAATGTTTCCCAAGGTCCCGTCAGGTCCAGCTGTGTTTTGCCCTATCCCGATGTTTTCTGAGGTCCCCTCTGGTCCAATTGTATTTCAGCATATTCCGATGTTTTCTGAGGTCTCACCAGCGCCAGCTGTGCTGTAGATTTCACAACATTAACTGCCTATATTGACCTGCAGAAAGGACATTTTTCACAAGCAAACAAACACTCCTGGTTTCATGTTTTTCCCCACACTTTTATCCCATGACTTTTATGATTGCGCTTTCTTGTTCCCAACAGTCCCTGCATGATGGTGCAATCACTGCACACTTGTTTATCTTTTCGCCACTTGCATTCGCCACACTCGCCAACACTTATTTTTTTTTCATTTCCCTCCATTTTCTGCTTTCATGGCCTTGGTAATGGACTTTAATAGATTTTCATCATTTTTGCATCACTGGCTTTTACTTATTTATTTATTTATTTATTTACATACTTTAGATCAGAAGATCCTTGGTATGGGTTTAAAGCCGAATCTTTATCTATTTCCAACAACAAAAATGCACCCAGTTCTCAATCTCCACAGCCTTTATTGAAAATCATCATTTGAAAAGCATTGAAACGCTCAACGCTGCATTGTATTCACTGTCAATCAGGTTGAACGGAATTTTATTTAGAAATGAAAAATAAATATTACATTTTATGAGGAGAAACTTGATCACAGGCTGAAAAACATAGTCAGCTTGTACTGACAAAGCACCGATCTGTTTGCTGCAACACAAAGAGATGCTGACTGAGATCAACACATCAAACATCAGAACTTTCGAATGGATGTTTCGAGTAGTTTCCGAAAAACTTTCGGGATCTTTTGGGAATTTTATACACAACAGTCTCATGAGTTTACACAGAATGATCTAAAAAAAAAAGAGAAATCCAGCAAGCAGAGATGTGTTTTTGATGTGAGCGTTTTAGATGAGAATGGCCAAATTGACTCGAGCTGAATTAAAGGCTATATTCATTCATTCATTCATTCATCTTCTTCCGCTTTATCCGATCTTCCCTCGGGTCACGGGGAGTCTGTGTCTATCTCAGGCGTCTATGGGCATTAAGGCAGGATACACCCTGGATGGAATGCCAACCCATTGCGCAGGACACACACACACACACATTCATTCACACTACATAGGGACAATTTTCCAAGGTGCCAATCAACCTACCGTGCATGTTTTTGGACCGGGAGGAAACCGGAGAACCCGGAGAAAAAACCCCTGAGGCACGGGGAGAACATGCAAACTTCACACACACATGGCCGAGACAGGAATCGAACCCGGACCCTGGCGGTGTGAGGTGAACGTGCTAACCACTAAGCCACCGTGCCCCCTAAAGGCTATATTAACACAAATAAACAATTTTGTGGAGCGCCACGAATGCCCCGCTAGCCAACGTTTGTGGAAGATGGGCAAACAAAGCAGAAGAAAACATCACAGCTGTCCAATCACAGCATCTAGTTTTTATTTTATTTTTTTTTCATAGTTATTGCCATAAACATATTTAAATTTCATTAGTCTGTAACATTTTAGGGGCGCACGGAGGTTTAGTGGTTAGCACGTTCGCCTCACACCGCCAGGGTCCGGGTACGAGTCCCGTCTCTGCCATGTGTGTGTGGAGTTTGCATGTTCTCCCCGTGCCTCAGGGTTTTTTTTCTCCGGGTTCTCCGGTTTCCTCCCCCGGTCCAAAAACATGCACGGTAGGTTGATTGGCACCTTGGAAAATTGTCCCTAGTGTATGAAAGTGTGTATGACTGTCAGTGTGTGTTTGTGTCCTGCGATGGGTTGGCATTCCATCCAGGGTGTATCCTGCCTTAATGCCCATAGACGCCTGAGATAGGCACAGACTCCCCGTGACCCGAGGGAAGATCGGATAAAGCGGTAGAAGATGTAACATTTTATTAAAAAGTTTGTGGATCCTCAGTTTTTTTTTTATCTCCATTTCGTAAAAAAATAAACTCCACTGTATTTTTATAGTGTGCTTGTAGAGCTTTGTGCTCATTCAGCCACAAGGGTTTTGATTGAGGAGACTGCATGTGTTTCATGTTGTAGGTGAGAGCTTTATATGAGGCCATTAAAGATCTTCCACAGCAGCCCATGTAAACCATGTTTTCATGGAAGTGTCTCTGTGCACGAGTCATTGTCATAGTGGAACGGTTTTTAGCCTCCTAGTTCAAGTGAAGAGGGCTATAACCTGCAGTATTCTGGGCGTTGTATTGCACTGTATATATGTGGTGTATATATGCAAGCCCCTCCTCCCGATCCAAAGCCACACCCTCCTCTAGTGGATGACCCTGAAAACTATAAAGGCGGGTCTGCAGCAGAAGGTGGCAAATACTACCTCTATCAGTATCAGTGTGTGTGTGTGTGTGTGTGTGTGGGTGTGTGTGTGTGTGTGTGTTTATTTATTTATTGTGTTTGTTTGTTTTTTATTTATTTATATATACACTACACCGGTAGTGTGGCAGGCATTTTTGATGGGTGTGGATTTTTTGTGTGTGAGGGATTCAGAGCAGTTGTATAGTTGTATATATGTAGTTTCTTTTTGGGGGTGTTTTGTGTTTTAGGGAAGTTAGGTCGAATAAAGAGAATTCTTTTGTTCGTTGTATTGGCTTTGGCGTACCCTGAAGCTTACCCGGTCACTGTAAATACTTCAATACACTTTCCGCTAAGGTATCCAGGTTGTTCCTCAATTACAGTACCAGATAAATTAACATCCACCTTTTATCCACCACCCAGTGCTTTAACACGCTGTACGCACCGACCCTAGACTTGGACGTAACGAGAGATAAATGTTTCCGCATCCAAAGACATCCTTTACTAGTGTTCACGTGTTGTATGTATATATGTATGTATGGCTTGTTATAATTATTATTTTAAATTGTGTAAAATACATACACACACACATATATATATATATATATATATATTATACTTACTTTTCTTTCAGTTGACGTATTCACGAGGTTCCAAAGGTTTAGTTGTACCAAGCTATTTCATTTTTGTCCACGTCCGTGAACCAAACTTGTCCTTTTTCCCCCCCCCCCCTTTTCCCTCTCCCCCAATTTTAGGGTACCAACAATTTTGTCCACGTCCGTGGACAAAATTGTTGATACCCTTTGGTCAATGAAAGAAAAAGTCACAATGGTCACAGAAATAACTTTAATCTGACAAAAGTAATAATAAATAAAAATTCTATAAATGTTAACCAATGAAAGTCAGACATTGTTTTTCAACCATGCTTCAACAGAATTATGTAAAAAAATAAACTCATGAAACAGGCATGGACAAAAATGATGGTACCCCTAACTTAATATTTTGTTGCGCAACCTTTTGAGGCAATCACTGCAATCAAACGCTTCCTGTAACTGTCAATGAGACATCTGCACCTCTCAGCAGGTATTTTGGCCCACTCCTCATGAGCAAACTGCTCCAGTTGTGTCCGGTTTGAAGGGTGCCTTTTCCAGACTGCATGTTTCAGCTCCTTCCAAAGATGCTCAATAGGATTGAGGTCAGGGCTCATAGACGGCCACTTTAGAATAGTCCAATTTTTTCCTCTTAGCCATTCTTGGGTGTTTTTAGCTGTGTGTTTTGGGTCATTGTCCTGTTGCAAGACCCATGACCTGCGACTGAGACCAAGCTTTCTGACACTGGCTAGTACATTTCTCTCTAGAATTCCTTGATAGTCTTGAGATTTCATTGTACCCTGCACAGATTCAAGACACCCTGTGCCAGACGCAGCAAAGCAGCCCCAGAACATAACAGAGCCTCCTCCATGTTTCACAGTAGGGACAGTGTTCTTTTCTTGATATGCTTCATTTTTTCGTCTGTGAACATACAGCTGATGTGCCTTGGCAAAAACTTCGATTTTTGTCTCATCTGTCCACAGGACATTCTCCCAGAAGCTTTGTGGCTTGTCAACATGTAGTTTGGCATATTCCAGTCTTGCTTTTTTATGATTCGTTTTCAACAATGGTGTCCTCCTTGGTCGTCTCCCATGTAGTCCACTTTGGCTCAAACAACGACGGATGGTGCGATCTGACACTGATGTTCCTTGAGCATGAAGTTCACCTTGAATCTCTTTAGAAGTCTTTCTAGGCTCTTTTGTTACCATTCGGATTATCCGTCTCTTAGATTTGTCATCAATTTTCCTCCTGCGGCCACGTCCAGGGAGGTTGGCTACAGTCCCATGGATCTTAAACTTCTGAATAATATGTGCAACTGTACTCACAGGAACATCTAGTTGCTTGGAGATGGTCTTATAGCCTTTACCTTTAACATGCTTGTCTATAATTTTCTTTCTGATCTCTTGAGACAGCTCTTTCCTTTGCTTCCTCTGGTCCATGTCGAGTGTGGTACACACCATATCACCAAACAACACAGTGATTACCTGGAGCCATATATATAGGCCCAATGGCTGATTACAAGGTTGTAGACACCTGTGATGCTAATTAGTGGACACACCTTCAATTAACATGTCCCTTTGGTCACATTATTTTCTGTGTTTTCTAGGGGTACCATCATTTTTGTCCATGCCTGTTTCATGAGTTTATTTTTTTACATAATTCTGTTGAAGCATGGTTGAAAAACAATGTCTGACTTTCATTGGTTAACATTTATAGAATTTTTATTTATTATTACTTTTGTCAGATTAAAGTTATTTCTGTGACCATTGTGACTTTTTCTTTCATTGACCAAAGGGTACCAACAATTTTGTCCACGTCTGTGTATATATATATATATATATATATATATATATATATATATATATATATAATATATATATATATATATATAGATATATATATATATATATAATATATATAATTCATTTGTATTATCATTTTCTGTACGTAAACAATCAGACAATCAGAAACACATCACAGCTTGTAAAAAAATGTGTTGTGTGTGTATGTATATAAGTATGTATGTATGGCTTGTTATAATTATTATTTTAAATTGTGTGAAATACATAGACACACATATATATATATATTATATATATATATATATATATATATATATATATATATATATATATAATTCATTTGTATTATCATTTTCTGTACTTATACAATCAGATATACATCACAGCTTGTAAAAAAAAATGTGTGTGTGTGTGTGTGTGTGTGTGTGTGTGTGTGTGTGTGTGTGTGTGTGCATTTATGTGATGCAGGTACAGAAGAGGATGACTCTGAAATCACTGCTGTCTGCAATGATTAACATGCCCAGTCACTACCGCTGCCTATGTATCAGCCACCTGCTGGGCTGGACCGCTTTCCTCTGCAACATGCTCTTCTTCACTGACTTTATGGGGCAGGTGAGATGCAACTCATATGTGGCTAAGCATGAAACCAGGTACTTAAACTCCAACCAGGAATGTGACAGAACAGATAATGTACACTATATACAGTGGGGCAATGAAGTATTTGATCACCTACCAACCAAGAAGAATTCAGACACTGGCTCGGCCATAGAAGGACCTTGAAATGCTTCTTATGGAGCCACTACGTAGTTGCTTTGGCTATATGTTTGGGGTCATTGTCACGCTGGAAGACGCAGCCTTGACCCATTGAAAATGGGGGTAATTGTAAACAAAATACCAAATATTCTATTTTTCCATTGTATGAAGGTGGGCTTCTTAAAGACAAACTAACAGGTCTGTGAGAGCCGGATTTATTTATTTATTTTTGTGGGGATTTTGCCTCTCAGAGGTGTACCTACGATGAAAATGACAGATCTCTTCATTCTTTGTGCGTGGGAAAACTTCGAAAAATCGAATCAAATCCTTAGTTTGCCCCACTGTATTAATTTTCATATAGTATTTTGTTTGTTTGTCCTAATAATATCCTACAAACTTCCTATAAAAAACATATTCATATGATATGTGGGGGAGCACGGTGGCTTAGTGGTTAGCATGTTTTCCTCATACCGCCAGGGTCCAGGTTCGATTCCCGTCTCGGCCATGTGTGTGTGGAGTTTGTGCATGTTCTCCCCGTGCCTCAGGGGGTTTTTCTCCGGGTTCTCCGGTTTCCCCCCGATCCAAAAACATGCACGGTAGGTTTATTGGCACCTTGGAAAATTGTCCCTAGTATATGAATGTGTGTGTGAATGTGAGTGTGTGTGTGTCAATGTGAGTGTGTGTCCTGTGATGGGTTGGCATTCCATCCAGGGTGTATCCTGCCTTAATGCCCATAGATGCCTGAGATAGGCACAGGATCCCCGTGACCCGAGGGAAGATCAGATATAGCGGTAGAAGATGAATGAATGAATGAATATGATATGTCGATTTAAAGCCCACACAGACCATGTGTTATGTAAAGGACAGAATATTACTGGTCTCCAAAAATAAGCCTTGAATGAAAATTCTAGGTAACTTATCGATTCACTGTGCAAATTCGATGTAGCATGAGGAACATTTTCGAGGAACATATGGAGGTTGCTTTAATGCATCATAGAGGATTCATACACTTGTCTTTCACCACCTTCGTAAGTAGTTGCTGGTGACTGGTGAATGCAGAGAAAGTGGGGAAAAGTGCTATTTAGGTGAATCTAGTTTATTATTAGATTCTGGTCCAATGAAGGATTCCGATATTTCTGGTGGACGCACTGTTTTTTGCGACACACATACAATTTCCTATTAATATGCAACAGGAATTATATGTTCAATAATCAAAAAACAATAGTCAAGTCAAGTCAAGAGGTTTTATTGTCATTTCAACCATATATAGCTGACACAGTACACAGTGAAATGAGACAACGTTTCTCCAGGACCCTGGTGCTCCATATAAACAACATATATCACAAACACAAGAACACAATGCTGAGGACTAGACTAAGTTTGTCCTAGCTACATAAAGTGCATCGACATTACACAACTTAATATAAAATAAGATAAAAAAAACACAACAACAACAACAACCCGTCACTGTGATGTAGTGCAAAGTTTCGTATATAGTGTATATAGTATATAGTATATTTCGATAATGGAATTCATTTTCACCAAACAAAGGTGAAGAGATGTAGAGATGGGGCTTCAAATACAGATAAACTAGATTTTTGCTGTCTAAACCTGAATAACAGCTTTACACACTCTTAGCCTGTGGACTGAAATACTTTGCAGTGGTTCGTTTAAAACTTGCCACAGGAGTTATTTTCAAGTTTAGGTCTTTCTTTTCGATCCTGAAATCCTGGTTATCCCAAAGCAGTTCAATAGGATTTATAGGCCATTGTATGATGATTAACACTCGTGATGAATATATGCCCTTTAAATAATGTTTACAGAACATGGACATATGTTGTTGTTGTATAGTAACACGAGACAAGGTTGCGACGGAATTGCATGGTGTTGCAGTGTGTGGAATTTAAGTGACGTTTATATGATGAGTTAGCGTGTTTTAGATGTATTTCTCCCCCAAAACATTTGGTTAATAAATTCATAAAACTGACATCATTAAAAAAATATTTACCCAGGCAACAAAAAGGTACTCGGATCCAAGGCACTGTACAGTATGCATGAAAATATCTTGTGTAGTTGTCTAGTATGGTGTATGATTATAGATAAATCATTTAATCAATACTCTCTCATTATAAAGAAAAAAACATCAAAACCAATGTACACCAATTAATAAAAAGAATGTAAAGATCTAATATCAAAGATTACGGTGGTTTAGTGGTTAGCACGTTCGCCTCACACCGCCAGGGTCCGGGTTCGATTCCCGTCTTGGCCATGTGTGTGTGTGTGGAGTTTGTGCATGTTCTCCCCGTGCCTCAGGGGGTTTTTCTCCAGGTTCTCCGGTTTCCCCCCGGTCCAAAAACATGCACGGTAGGTTGATTGGCACCTTGGAAAATTGTCCCTAGTGTATGAATGTGTGTGTGAATGTGAGTGTGTGTGTGTGTCCTGCGATGGGTTGGCATTCCATCCAGGGTGTATCCTGCCTTAATGCCCATAGACGCCTGAGATAGGCACAGACTCCCCGTGACCCGAGGGAAGATCGGATAAAGCGGTAGAAGATGAATGAATGAATGAATTTCATTATGCATCCTAGCAACATTCCAGTGTGTTACGGTACATCCCTTTCCTGAGGTGCACTGTTTGAAACAGAAATGTATTAGCTCCAACAATAATTTGTTGTTATTACGTTCCATTAAGAAAACAATTAACCAAAACTAATTAGATTAGATTATGATGTAATGAAGTCACTCTTTACATTCATACAATTTATACTCTACAGGTCACATTGATTTTGACAGATTGGAATAAAGATGCTATACATCTTGTACATTGAATAAGTCTTCTTTTGAGCAGAATGAACGCTTGTATCCTGTTTAAGTTTAATGAACGATATTTTTTTTACAAAGAAATGTACAGTAATTGTAACCAATAATCAACAGCCATCAACTGCACTGAGAGCTGACAGCAACAAAGTGGACATCTCTGTTTTTTAATACACTATAACTCAAATTTCAAAAACAAAGGCCCATACAGGTTGGCCCCTAAGCTCTGGAACCTATTTCCCAGCTCTATCACTGGTTCCTGGACCCACTCACGGGCAGATCCCTAGCAGTGAAAGTGGGGCAGATCATTATCACCAAACACTGGAGCCCCAACCATCTCTACCATCAAGTTTGCCTTGGTAATATCAGTTATGAGCCTCATCTCAAGCAAAGACAAGGTCCTGGATGAATTTTTTTGTACATTAAGGCTGCCTGTCCTTCTCTTAATATTAGCAAAACCAAGGCACGGGTTCAGGACGAGCAACACTGCAATCAAAGACGGGATCCAGACAAGGGTTGGACTCCTTATGATTGCTGAGGAAATTCCATGACTCTCCGTGAGCTTAAAAACGACCTATAAGCAGTGTTGGGAAGGTTACTTTGGAAATGTAATAGATTACAGGTTACAGACCCGGTTCAAAATGTAATAAATGGTGTAAGTTTGCAATAACTGAGCATATTTGATTACTTTCATTTTGTCCACTAGGTGGCACTTTAAGTTAACATTCTAAGAAAAATTGGTTCAAAGCCACGAAAAAAAAGAAATCGGTGCTATTTTTCGAAACGAAACTTCAGCAGATTGTCATCATGCCGTCGTCTAAAGCACTAGTTTTAAGTAATTCAAGTAACTGTAACGAACTACTGTTGCGTTTATTTTGTAATTAAATTACATAACACCGTTACACGTTTTGCGCTTTCAGGTCCTACGTCTACAGGACGTTTACAGCAAATGGTGCCGTACCGGAGCCGCGAAAATCTTCCCATCGTGGCAAATGTCTGCGCGGCTCTCCTGCAATCACGCAAACTCTTTTCTAATCTCGATCATATTGAAATTAAAAGATGGAGCTTCATTCCCTTAAGCCATCAAACTCTTTAACATGAATATGATCACCGCAGATCCATTAGAACCCTAAAAATACTCTCTTGTCTACCTGGCACATCACTGACACCATTTTTTTTGTCTTATTTCTTCTTTTCATTTATTTCACTTCTTTTATTTTTTCTAATTTCCTGAACCTAATGCACAGTCTAAAGTGATGTTATGAACAACTGCATATGTGATATACTGAAAATGAACATAAAATTCTTCAAATGAACCATAAAAAAAAAAACATACCTGGGTCGATTTTCTTTTATGCACCGGATATTTTATAGTTCTGACATCTCCGGCCTTATTTGCTTCTTCATCTTGCAGATCGTTTATAAGGGGAACCCGTACGCGCCTCATAACTCCACCGCGTACGCCACCTACGAGCGGGGGGTGGAGGTGGGCTGCTGGGGACTGTGCATCAATGCCGTGTCCTCCGCTCTTTATTCCTGTGAGTATTTACCCTGTAGTGACGCGTCCCGCAGTGTTTCACCACTGCTCTCCTAACGCACGCACAGAATGCGCTGGAACAGATGTGCAACACTATTTACAGATAAGAGGACAGGAGGTGCAATTTATCAAAACGTCTCTAAGCAGTGATTATATCTAAAGCAAATTTGCAAAGTTCTGCCAAGAAAAGAAATTGCATAATTTCCCCATTACCGCCAACAAAGTCAATCGGCTAGGGCGTTTTGGGAGTCGAATTTTATTGCTTCTTAGGATTAATCTCCTGTGATTTTCTGTGATCCGCAGTACCATGGCAAACTTTTTTGAGGGTTTGAGGGTTGTTTAGTAAATAATAATAATCGGGGTAGTAGAACTGCTAAAGCTTTTGCAAATCTACAGAATCGTGCCAGTAAAATCATTTATGCATATATTATACTGCTACTGTCTTTAGAATATTCCAATTATCTTTATTCCAAATGAGGAAAATATTATTCATATATATATATATATATATATATATATATATATATATATATATATATATATATATATATTATAAAATATGTATGTAAGTATATGTATAATGTAATAAGTACTGTAACTGTACAATGACTTTATCTTTCTTTCTTTTTTTTACTTTCATTTGTCCACTAGGTGGCACTTTAAGTTAATGTTCTAAGAAAACATTTTTTTTCCGAATTTTTTTCCGAAAGTATTTTTCGAAATGAAACTGCAGCAGATTGTCTTCATTCCAAATCAAAATCACTGTTTCAGTTTAAAATCATGCCGTCGTCTAAAGCACTGAATTTTACATGAAATTGTTCAGACGGAAACCCTATTTGTAATCTTTAACATTTTCATAAGTAGCTGTAATTTAATGACACATTTCTTTTCTCAGTTACTGTAATGAATTACTGTTACATTTATTTTGTAATTAAATTACGCATAATTACGCATAAATTATGCCGTTACACGTTACTCCCCAACACTATATATATATATATATATATATATATATATATATATATATATATATATATATATTATATATATATTATATATATATATATATATATATATATATAACAACACACTTTAATCCTTATATACTTCTTCCATACACCTTTTTTATTGCTCCAATCATTACGGTTATAATGTGTGTGTTTACTTTGCGTATACAGACATACAGAGACTGCTACTGCCATATATTGGCCTGAAAGGACTTTACTTCATGGGCTACTTCGTGTTCGGACTGGGCACAAGTCTGATTGGTCTGTTTCCGAACCTCATCTCCACACTGAGCCTGTGCTGTGTTTTCGGTGTGATGTCAAGCACACTTTACACCGTCCCATTCAATCTGATTTCAGAATACCACAAGGAGGAGGTGCGTGTGTGTGTGTGTGTGTGCGTGTGTGTGTGTGTTTGTGTGTGGGTGTGCTTCGTGCTCGTGCATGCATATACTGTATATCTATGTGAGGAAGGTAAGACATTCATTCATACAGTATCAGAATAAAAGCAGAAGCGGAGGCTTGAGGTTTGACACGGTGTGATGGTTTCAGTCGTTTGCAATATAGACGGTTATAAATACAGATTGCTTCATCACCATGAGATATCTGGACCCTGCTTATGTTATTTCCTGGAAAATCTCAATCCAGTGTGCACCGTGCCAGTTCAACCAGCTCAGGGAGCAATAATACGCATTTGAAATGAACCAAGGGCAAATCACACACATAATACCTCCCCTGGCTTTAAAACCTCACAGTAGAAAGTATTTTCTTGCTTCTTGCTTTGCTGATATAAGATCCATTCATTCATTCATCTTCTACCGCTTTATCCGATCTTCCCTCGGGTCACGAGGAGCCTGTGCCTATCTCAGGCGTCTATGGGCATTAAGGCAGGATACACCCTGGATGGAATGCCAACCCATCGCAGGGCACACACACACACCTTCATACACTAGGGACAATTTTCGAAGGTGCCAATCAACCTACCGTGCATGTTTTTGGACCAGGAGGAAACCGGAGAACCCGGAGAAAAACCCCCTGAGGCACGGGGAGAGCATGCAAACTCCACACACACATGGCCGAAGCGGGAATCGAACCCCGATCATGGCGGTGTGAGGCGAACGTGCTAACCACTAAGCCACCGTGCCCCTCTGATATAAGATATTTTTAAAATATTTATTATATTATTTCTACTATTTTTGTTCATTTATATTCATATTATATTTTATATCCATGCATGTGCACATTTACACAAATATTATAATATATACATGCTAAAAATATTCTAATATATCATAATATATACAGCAGATGTGTGTATTTTATAATTATTCCAAATGTTATCTTAAAAGCTCTTTCATCATTGAACATTACAAATCAAACTGTAGAACAACATAAAACAACAACAACAACAACAACAACAAAAACACGCCTCCCTCTGTCTTGTACTAGACTGATTCGGTAACTGCACTTGATAGATTATTTCTCAGGACATCCCATTATGGATTTTTTTTTTTATATTATTATTCCCACTCTGATTTAATTGACTGAAGTCGTCCTCTAACGTTTGATTTATTTAAAGCTTTCCTCTCACCAGTAGAATGTTTACATGATTAATTGGGAATGCTAGCTTCCAAATCCATCCGACTCTGGAACTCCAACTGATTAACACTGGAGGTGTTGATTAGAAACTGAAACCACTGGGGGAAAATCAAGCTTTTTAATTATGACTTGCTTAAAAACAACAAAACAATTAACTGATGTCGTCTTTTAACCGAAGCCCCGGAAAAGCAGCTTTAGAGCACTGTATCCTTTAGTAAACATTATTTATTGCTTTTTATCATCTTAAGTCACCTTTTTGCAGACAGTCTTTTTGTACACGTCGGTACCTGGTTTGCCTACTAGTTAAAATTAGATAATTATCAATGTTGCATTGACATCATGTGGGAGAATTTGTGATGACATTAATATGTCATTTCATTCTTTACTGGGTAAAAATCGCAGATGTATTAGGCATGGTGGTTTAGTGGTTAGCACGTTCGCCTCACACCGCCAGGGTCCGGGTTCGATTCCCGTCTCGGCTATGTGTGTGTGGAGTTTGTATGATCTCCCCGTACCTCAGGGGGTTTTTCTCCGGGTTCTCCGGTTTCCCTCGGTCCTAAAAACGGTAGGTTGATTGGCACCTTGGAAATTTGTCCCTAGTGTATGAGTGTGTGTGGGTGTGTGTGTGTGTGTGTGTGTGTGTGTGTGTGTGTGTGTGTGTGTGCCTGTGTGATGGGTTGGCATTCCATCCAGGGTGTATCCTACCTTAATACCCCATAGACGCCTGAGATAGGCACAGACTCCCCGTGACCCGAGGGAAGATCGGTAAAAAGCGGTAGAAGATGAATGAATGAATGTTTCTAATACTATAACATCTGTAGCAGATGTTATAATTATGTACATTTCTCTCAAAATCTCTTCCTTTGATAAAAAACTGGAAATGATTCATTAAATATTAATTCATATTAAATATTAATAAATTAATGTCAATGTTACTTTTTGTACTGGTTGTCTTAATTGTAAAATATGGGACGTGGCTCCTTTAAGAATTCTGTTCCGGTTGCTTTTCCATAAAAACTGGTGATACGTTTGGGTTATACTGAAGCGCATTGCATTCACAAAAGAAAAATATGTTTATACAGTAATATTTCATTCAATATTTCACAAAACACAACGCAGAGTGAAGGAGCGGATCACTCACATAGTAATTGATAGCTCTAGTAATAATTTAAAATACTATTTTTTAAAAAGGTGCCAATAAAAGTGTTTACGATAATTATATGTATATATATATATATATATATATATATATATATATATATATATATATATATATGTATTTTTTTTTTAATATAACAAACTTAATAAAAACTGATTAATGATTTCCATTCTGGTCATCCAGGAGCAGAAGAAGCAGAGAGGGTTGGAGGCGTGGCAGCAGAGCAGAGGGACAGGAATGGACTGTGCGGCTCTGACCTGTATGGTGCAGTTAGCTCAGATCATAGTGGGGGCTGGACTGGGAGCACTAGTGAATATGGCTGGAAGTGTGGTTGTAGTGGTTCTGTCAGCTTCAACCATGTCCCTTATTGGCTGTCTGTTTATCACTATCTTCATTAAACATGTACACTAATCCAAAAAACAAAAAAAAAACCGCTGAAATAAATGAAATGATCACCTCAGATCAGTCTCATATTTGTGACTCGTTTAATTTCAGGTATGAAATATTCTCAATAAACTTTACTTTGTATGAGATAAAATAACAGTACTTTATGGTGCATAATATGGCTTTACTGTTTATGTGCGCTGTGTACCATGCTGATCACTTCATAGTTCACTTATCTCAAACATATATCACATATCACATGTGAATATCAGCCTGACCATTACAACTGCCAACGTAACAGCAGTTTTCCACAGACTAGTCTACGGTAGATATTATTATAGTTCCCTTAATACAATCAATGGTTTGAGGTCATGACGTCGCACACTCAAATGAGACAGATAAAAGTCATTCAAATGTATTTATTTCCACACACACTCATCATTAAGGCAGGCCAATCAACATAACGGATCAGGTGGAATAACCTACGGCATCAACTTTGACAACAGGCTTAACCGTGCTATTAATGCAATCCCACTGTTGCGTCTAGGGTTCACAAAACAATAAAACTATAATATAATACACGACGCTTTAGCTTGCATTGGGTTAAATAGGATAGAAATGTCAAGTCTGTGTGTTCTGATGCCTTCTTTGTGTTTCCTCTGGATGCTTTGGATTCTCCCCAAATTTAAAGGCGTTTGTTGGTTCATAGTTGGCACTTTGATACGGCATCCATTGCATCCCCCACCTTGTACCTTGTGCCCTGAGTTCTCTGTTATGAAGTCCGTGCTCTCCTATATAGTGTTGTAGAAACCACCCGGGCTGAGTTTCCAGAACGTATCAGTCCATAAGAGCCTGGGCTGATATGCAGAACAACTGCCTCTGCGGTCTTTCTTCTCTATCATATATACTTGGCCTGCCAGTTCATCCCAGTATATCCCAATACATCCCACTCTCCATCCATACATGCTCTCCAAACATCTGTGTCTGATTTAAAGCCCCCGATTAACTAGATCAGTGGGCGTGAACCTATGTGTGATATAAATGACGTGGCTCTCCAGCTGTCTCCATTTACTAACATTTAATAGTTATTTCTATTATAGTAATTATAATTATAATTATAATTCTAATAATAATAATAATAATAATAATAATAATAATAATTATAATATAGTAATAGTTATTATATATGATAGTTATTTCTGTTTTCTATTATGGTGGCCGAGAAGGGCAAAACACGTAAACAAATCATAAAACAAATAACAAATCCGCAATCACATAAAAATACTGAAAATCTGAAAAACACATAAACAATACAGAAAACACATTAACAAATTCGGAAACACATTAATAAATCCAAAAACAAAAATAAATCCGAAAACACAACGACAATTAGACAAACTGGAAAAGGTTGGTATGGTTTGAGATTGGATCGATTAGCGCTCATTGGATTCGCCGTCTGTCAATCAAGATACACATCCAGTGCAACAGGCTGCGGAAGGAGAAAGTCAGTTGTTAGTTGTTTTAGTATTTTGTTTTTTGATTTTCTGATTTTGTTTTGTTTTTGTTTTTGTTTTTGTTATTTGTTATTTTGTTTTTGTATTTTGTTTTATTTTGTTTTTTTGTTTTGTTTTGTTATTTGTTTTATTTTGTTTTTTGTATGTTTTATTTTGTTTTTATTTTTGTTTTGTTTTATTTTGTTATTTTGTTTTTTTTTTTTATTTTGTTTTAGTATTTGTTATTTTGTTTTATGATTTTTTATTTTGTTTTTGTATTTGTTATTTTGTTTGTGTATTTGTTATTTTGTTTGTGTATTTGTTATTTGTTTTATGATTTGTTATTTTGTTTTATTTGTATTTGTTTTATTTTGTTATTCTGTATTTGTATTTTGTTACTTTGTTTTTGTATTTGTTATTTTATTTTGTTTTAATGATTTGTTATTTGTTTTATTTGTTATTTGTTATTTATGTGTTTTTGCATTTTTTTGTTTTTGATTTTGTTTTCATTTTGTTATTTTGTTTTTGGTTTCATTTTGTTTTTTGTTTTATGATTTGTTTTTTGTTTTTGTTATTTTGTTTTTTTATTTGTTATTTTGTTTTAGTATTTGTTATTTTGTTTTAGTATTTGTTATTTGTTATTTTGTTTTTGTTTTGTTTTTATTTTGTTTTATTTTATTTTGTTTTATGATTTGTTTTTTTTGTTTTTGATTTTTTATTTTGTTTATTTTGTTTGTTATTTGTTATTTGTTTCTTTTTGTTATTTTGTTTTATTTTGTTTATTTGTTTTTGTTATTTTGTTTTAGTTTGTTATTTTGTTTTCATTTTGTTTTATGATTTGTTATTTTGTTTTATTTTGTTATTTTGTTTTATTGATTTGTTATTTTGTTTTGTTTTTATTTGTTTGTGTATTGTGTTTGTTTTTGTTTCTTTTGTTCATTTGTTTGTGTATTTGTTCTTTTGTTTTATGTTTTGTTGATTGTTATTTGTATTTGTGTTTTGTATTGTTTTGTTTAGTTTTTTATTTTGTTTCATTTTGTTTTATTTGGTTTCCTGGCGTTATTTGTTATTTTGTTTTGTTTAGTTTTGGTTCATTTTATTTGTTATTTTGTTTTATTTGATTTGTCATTTTGTTTTTATTTGTTTATTTGTTTTTTCCATTTTGTTTCTGTATTTGTTATTTTGTTTGTTTTTTTGGTATTTGTTATTTTGTTTTTGTATGTATTTGTTCTTTTGTTTTTTTGTTTGTATTTTGTTTCATTTTTTGTGTTATTTGTTTGTTATTTGGTTTTAGTATTTGTTATTTTGTTTGTGTTATTGATTTGTTATTTGTTTTTTGTTTTAGTTTTATTTTGTTTTTTTGTTTGTTTGTTATTTTGTTTGTGTATTTGTTATTTTGTTTTATTTGTTATTTGTTATTTTGTTTTTATTTTGTTTTCTTTGTTATTTTGTTTTTTGATTTGTTATTTTGTTATTTTGTTTTTGTTTTGTTATTTTGTTTTTGTATTTGTTATTTTGTTTTAGGATTTGTTATTTTGTTTTTGTTATTTTGTTTTAGTATTTGTTATTTTGTTTTATAATTTTGTTTTTTTATTTTAATATTTGTTATTTTGTTTTATATTTGAGTTGTTTTATTTGTTACTTTTGTTTTATTTTGTTTGAGGATTTCATGATTTCTTTGTTATTTTGTTTTATGATTTGTTATTTTGTTTTTGTATTTGTTATTTTGTTTGTGTATTTGTTATTTTGTTTTTAGTTTTGTTTTTTTTTATTTTGTTTTATGATTTGTTATTTTGTTTTAGTATTTGTTATTTTGTTTTAGTATTTGTTTTATTTGTTTTTGTTTAGTTTGTTATTTTTTATGTTTGTTATTTGTTTTTGTATTTTTTTTTGTTTTATTTGTTTGTTTTGTTTTTGTTTTTTTTGTTTGTGTATTTGTTATTTTGTTTGTGTATTTGTTATTTTGTTTGTGTATTTGTTTTTTTTGTTTTATTTTTTGTTATTTTGTTTTATGTATTTGTTGTTTTGTTTTATGGTTTGTTATTTTGTTTTAAGAATGTTTTTTTTTCGTTTTGTTTTATTTTGTTTTTGTTTGTTATTTTGCCTTTGTTTGATTTTAGCCTTTTGTTTTCTTTTTTATTTTGTTTTTATGTTTTTTGTCTTGTTTTTGTATTTTGTTTTGTTTTAGTAGTTGTTTATTTTGTTTTAGATTTTATTTGGTTGGTATTTGTTATTTTCTTTGTTATTTTGTTATATTTGTTATTTGTTATTTTGTTTTCTTATGTTTGTTCTCAGCCACCGTAAATTTCCCTACAGTAAATACAATTACAATTTCTTTGCTTTACAGCGAATCAAAATGAATAAAAAGTCGTTTTACAATAAAATAACCTTGCTACGACCAGTGTACGTTTCTATGGCAACCTCACGTGCGCAGATACACGCAATGACAACCACGAGTGGTGATGTCGAAAAAAAAAATCAGAGGGACATCAAAAGTTACGAAATGAGTGGACATTTTGGACAGAAACATATGCTTTTAGTGAATTCTCTGGTGCTCTGCTGGTGTTTGCTCTTAAAAATAATAATAATGAAAAAGCAAAAAGTTAAGAGAGATTTATTTTGTTATTAAAATGATTTTATTTTATTATATGAATGTTATTTTTTAAATAATACATATTTTTGTTTCCGAATTGTTCTTTAAAACGTGTTTTAGCCGAAATTGACCTAAATAAAAATTGCCGTTCGAATGTTATTTTTTATGTTAGTAAAATCATTAAATAGCATTTTATTTTTCTTCAAAAAGAATGTTCTAACCAGAATTTGAAAATGTTCATTTTTGAAATCTCCATTTTCGTTTTTGCATTTGCGCAATATGTGATACATGTGAAATAAAAAAAAAAAATATATATATATATATATATATATCTATATATATATATATATATATATATATATATATATATATATATATATATATATATATATATAGATATATATATATATATATCATCAGGGTTTTAAATGGCTCTTTTTTAAAAATCATTCTACAGTAGGAAAGCATTATAGATGTATAAAGATAAATATAAACACACATCTCTACTTCATTCATTCATTCATTCATCTTCTACCTCTTTATCCGATCTTCCCTCGGGTCACGGGGAGTCTGTGCCTATCTTAGGCGTCTATGGGCATTAAGGCAGGATACACCCTGGATGGAATGCCAACCCATCGCAGGGCACACACACACACACACACACACACACACACACATTTATACACTAGGGACAATTTTCCAAGGTGCCAATCAACCTACCGTGTATGTTTTTTTTTGGACCGGGGGAGGAAACCAGAGAACCCGGAGAAAAAAAAAACCCCCTGGGGCACGGGGAGAACATGCAAACTTTATTAAAATATGTTAAATCCAGTTTTCAGTGCAGTGTAGTGGGAGCTCAGTGGGATGGGATGTTGGACTTCCACTGCACATGTGTATAAATAATGTAACTGCAAGTCCTTCTGGATAACGACTTCTAAATACTGTAGATGAAACTGATGTTGATATTCTTAAAGAATTTAAAGAATAATTTCAGATTGTTGAAAAGTTTATATGAAAAATTCCATACATTTATAGTTTGAAAGAAAGCAACACTAATATAGTTCATCAAAATATAAATGTTTACTTTTTTATTTATTGTTGAGTGG